>JASDQU011402386.1:32616-43270 GCA_032191745.1 Picea mariana | reverse complement strand
TACATCATTGCTATTACTTCTAGTTTTCCATTATATTATTTCATTTAACAATTCCCACTTTTCTCACTCAAGACCATTCCCAATGGAAGTCAATTTTGTTCGGTGACACTTTTCAAGTGAAAGAACCTTCATTATTCTATCCCTGATTTCTCTGCATCATCATCCTGCTTCCACTATGAAATTTGATATCATAAGTGAATTTATTGCTCTGATTAATTTTAGAAAAGGTAGTTAAGTCAATGCTATCAAATCCTTCACAGGCACTCCTATGCTTAGCACATAGAGATGATCCACACATCAAGATTTGCAGCTATCGACACATCTCTACCTTCAAGGCTATGTAGTCTTACTTTTCCTTTCTACGCCCACTAATAAAATTCTTCACCCACTGGTTTCATGTCTTATGTGAGTATTTTTTTTGTTGTTAGTTGCAATTCATTCAAAATTTGTAGCAACTGAATAATAATTCCTTAGTTTCACTCTTCTTTAGTTCCTTATCCACTTTTCATTACTTTCCTTGTAGCTCTTTATTGCCTCACCCAACTTATACAAGATTTTCCACTCTTCCATGACTCTAATATTCAATCTTAGGCTTGAATTTATCTAATTATACCTCTAATTTTGCAAAATGTACAAGCAACCATTTTGTTAGAATTATGCAAGTACATATTTTTATCGATTTATGCAACATGTCCTTTCTACTCAATTCATGAAGGAATATATCATCATTCTCCAAATTATAAAAATTCAATGTTATTATCCTATGAATCATATTTCCAAAAAATATACTCATGCCTCATTTCAATCTCCGAGCTGAAAATGATGGCTTCCTAAAAAAGGCACCTTCACCCTTTTTGTGCATTTTCTCCATTGGTGCAATTTTATTGAAGTGCCAACTTCCTTCAACTGTAGAAGAAAATATATCAGGAACTAGATAAAATTTTATATGAGACATAGATAATAATAATGACAATGAATTCATATAAAATCTTATATTTTCAATCTGATACAACAATAAAACTACAACAATATGGAATATGCAACTTTGTCCTTTTTAGCAAAACTGCTTATCTCACAATTTTTAGCAAAACTGGCTATCTCACAATCTGTGAAATTATGGAAAATTTTCATTAAAACAAAGTTGTTTGTCTCAAGAAGTATATAAAATGTTTAGTAAATATCACTTTTCCTCCCATGAAAATATCAAAAATCCCCAAAACGTGGCCCAAAATAGTGGATTTTGGCCCATTTCAACATCCCTTTAGGATTTATCCATTTCCTTCATGGGTTATTTGTATGTTTTCTTTTTGGAATCTCTCCAAGAGTTTCAACTTAATCTAAACCTCTATCAATGACCTGTACCCAGAACTTTAAAACCCACTATTTTGCATTTTCTGACAAATCCAAGTAGAATTAGACAATGGCCTTTTATGGAACTTTTGTAGATATCCTATCTGTAGAAAAAACCCATAAGTTTCATCTTAATCCAACTTTAGTTTCTCTAGTTATGACCAAAATATGAAAAAAACACCTTCGATTTGAAATTGGAATCATTTTGGACCGTTGATCTTCTTTTTATCAGTGATAGAAGATCGAGGATTGATGATTTCCTTTGTGAACCAAACCTTCACACCGATATTCTAGACACCTGATGACCGTCATCCATAGGTCATTTTTATCCATAAACCAAAATTCTCCCACGAATATTGTCAAGGCTCGAACATCATCCATCGGTCATCGACAATATTCCCCAAAAAACCAAGATTGTTCACAAATCTTGACAAACCTCGGCCATCAATGATCGACCATCCCTTGGAATGGAAAGTATGTTGACATGGCATGCCATATGGATGATGACATGACATGACACATCATCCTAAGGCATCAATCTGGTTGATGTGACATGACACATGGATGTTGACGTGGCTTGAAACATTATCACCTTCCTTTCACCATCAGCCATCAAAAATTCCTCTTGGAATAATATGGACATTGCACTAATTCTGACAATGCCCGATCATTGGCCATCGACGATCGAATATATCTCCTGGTGAACTTCAATACTTTTCCAAAACTTGCCGATCCTCGACAATCGGTCATCAACGATCGAAGATTTCTCTTAGTGAACTTCAACACTTTTCCAAAACTTGTTGATCCTCGACCATTGGCCATCAATGATCAGAGATGTCTCTTGGATGAAATTAGACACTTCCCCAACACATCGATCCACGATCATCGGTCATCAGTGATAGGATATGTCTCTTGGCCGAACTTCAACACTTATGCAATTTTGGCCAAAATCCTAGGTGAAACTGGGTCGTCGATCTCCTAGCCAAGATAATCTCGATCACTAATTTTCTCTAACTTCCCAAATGGTTGAAAATTACCATGTACTATTGATCTTCCTCATTTTCAAACCATAAAAATTAATCTCAGTCGTTGATATGGTAACTTGTCAAACTTCGAAACTTTATAATAAAAAAAAATCACAACAAATCTTGGCCATTGATCTGGAGATCGAACACAATATTGGTCATCGATTCTCTGAAATTTTCCTTGCACTATAGTGGCCATTAAACTTCAATTTTTCTTGACTTCCCAAGTCAAATTCGACTCTACAACTCTACATATTGAATCCATTCACTTCTCAGACAACCTCAAGAGATTTAAAAATTTGAATCTGCTCACAAATTTGGGGATGTCTCTTTGATCTCTTCATTTTCCCCCTAAATTCACACTTGTTTCGACCCATGCAAGTAAGGTGTTAGAACTATAATCTCTTCTACCAATATGTAACATACCCATCCACCCATAGGTTGGGCATGCTACTCCAAAAATCACTTCAAAACTGATTTCAAATTTTGATATCATTTAATTCAAAAGAAAGCATGAAAGAATTGAAATAACCACACATGCAATAATCAAAATTCATGCTAAACCATCCAAGAATGGAACAGTGTACCATGCACAACAATAACCAGCAAGAAGACACATTATAAATATGAATCTTAGAGATAATAGTAATACACAGTGGAATATAAATATACAGAAAACACATAGAGCACTTATCTTTAATTAAACCATCACCAAGTGGTTGAAGACCAAGGACATTCCTCCCAACCATAGACATTGTTGCTCCAATTATCAACAATAGGTCACCCTCGAACCAGGGCTATGAATCCACAAGAATGGGTCCCAGGGCAAATATACAACACATAACAGTTGACTAGTTATATCTCAAGTTTTACCAACCACACAACAATCCTAATTTCCATCTATATTTCCCTTTTAGCCTGCACAACCCAAAGAAATGAACCCCTTTCTAGGTCATACAGTCCCTCAGAATGTTCCATTTCTCTCCAAGAATCTAGTGCTACTATTCAGGAAAACACCATGTTGGAAACTCCAAGGATTCTCATCTCTGACAGTTATTTTGGAACTACCATCAATATCATTCCCATAGGCATCCATTCCAACCTGAAATGATCATTAATTCCTCACATCCATCTCATAATGGCTCTCCTCCTCCTACCATTTGTTTCCATGCTCAACTCAAGAGAACATGAATTATCAAGAGTGAAATGAGGAATTCTCCAAATGAAATGATTTACCAAGAACAACCCTCAAACAACCCACAAGTAGGGTTTATATAATTACAAGAACCAAGAACCACATGGACTCCCCAAGAATCTCATGTAACCAATTTTTTCAATTAAAACCAAAATGAGTAAACAAAATATAATAAAAATACTTAGCCCCTTTATCCCCCTATCTCTTGGAATCATAGCCCCCTATCACTTATAGTTNGTGTGTGTGTGTGTGTGTGTGTGTGTGTGTGTGTGTGTGTGTGTGTGTGTGTATTACATTTCTAGGTGCTCTGGTCGGTTTCCAACTTTACCGACTCACTAACCTAAGTCACATTTACATAATACATTCTAGTTCATAGGGATCAAAACTGGGGTGTTACATCTTAGTCATTTCTTCTATTTTTAAATCTTGAGGATTAGAAGTGGAAGCTTGGGTAAGGTTCTCTTCTTTTTTCTTCTTTTTATTAGATTTTTTACCTTAAGTTTGGTTTTACCAGAAGAAACCATATTACCTTCAACATCAACTACATATTTTTCATTTGATCTAAAGTGACAGGTCTCGACCTCTCTCTCAGCATTATTGCAAAATATGGTATCATGGGCAGCTACAAATGTTACTTTCGTTTCTTTTGAAGATGGTCTTATGTCAGAAGTAATTCCATTACATAATTTGTTGAATCTTTTATTAAATTTCAAGACATGTTCATCATTTTTCTTTTTTAAGGTTGAGAATTCAGTTAAATAATATTGGTTATCCCTTTTTTTTCCCCATTGATTCATGAAAGTAGTATGTAAATCATTCCAAGAATGAATAGAATCATCAGGGAGGTTCCTAAACCATTTCCTTGAATCACCTTCTAAACTTTGTATAAACAAATGCATATATACATCTTCATAGTCTATAGCTCAGTTGTTAGTGCAATCTAGAAAGCATCTATGTGATCTTATATTGATGCTTCACTTTCACCATTAAATTTAGGTAGGATTTTCAAGTAATTCGTAGGCATATTATGAAGATTTATTGGGATAACTATAGGTCCATATAAAGCAATCACCCAAGGATTTGGTTTTGGTGTTGGTGTTGGAGGAGGAATATTTCCTCCACCTCCTCCTCCTCCCCCTCCTGCTCCAACCATAAAATGACTTAGGATTAGGTTTTTGTCTTCGATAGAGATAGTTTTTCTTCCAGGGAACCTTGAACAATAAAAAGGTGAGTCTTTACTTATACTAGATTCAAGAATTTTGATTTTCAAAATATCATCAACATAATATTTTAAAGGAGTATTAAACTAAGTTCATAACATTCAACTTCATAAATTGAAATRTCTTCGATAACATGAATACCTAGTCTTAAAGAACTGTCTTGTTGCTTCTTTCTTGATTCAAAGATAATTTTCTTGGGGTTTGAATGTATTTGAATTTCTTTTGGGTTGGGATTTCCCATTGTATGTCTTCTAGCTCTTTCTATTTTGATTGATGAAGAATAGAAACTTACTATTGTTGGAGTCACATTTCCTCATCTCTTATGGCTTCAATATCTTCTTGAGATAAAATTTCCCAAGAATGGTTCACTTCATCTTGTGTTATGGTCATCTGCAGAGTTATACTGTATAACTAATTCAGAATACTTCTTTGATCGTCAATATTGAAAATAATATGAGTTTGTACAAGGTTATAAAGAGTCATTTATAACCCAATGGAGTCACCTTTATGAAATTTGTTATAGCAATATTCAATTTTAAAAAAATTGGTTTTTGTTTGGTTCTTTTTCATCATCAAGAAACAAAAATATCATTTGTTATTTCCCAAGGAATAGAAATTATTTTCTTAGTTCCCCAACAACGACGTCAAATCAGATGTTTTTCCTTAGGTTGTTTCTTATTATAGAAACAATTCCAAAGAACCTTATGGAAGAAAATATCCTCCCACTCTAGGATTTACTGAAAGAATTCAACATCCAAAGGGGGTAACCCTCAATATGTAAATTTGCTAAATATTTTCTCTTCAAAAAATTAAAGAGAATTAATGTTATAAAACCCAAACTTTGTTTCAAAAGTAGGTTCTAAAGAAACTTGATAGAAAAACAAGTTTAAAATTTGCAAGATCAACCACAATTAACATGTAATCATAAATGCAAAGGGCACCATATTCCCATTTCATTAAATTTTTAAGGCAATTTGACATAGATTGAACAAAAAAACAAAAGGAATAAAGAAACAATCTATTAAAGATAATACATGTCTATTAAATTATTTTTTTCCGAAAGAGGTGTACTTTCATCAACTTCCATTGGATCACTTTCTTGCTTTTTCTAGATTTTTGCTTTGTTAGGAGTTTCTATAACTTAATCATCTTCTTTGAATGTGTCATATTCAATATTGATTTCCAAATATTCTACTAAAATTTCCTTGATGAGATCCCTCAGAGAACTCTCTATCTTTAGTATATATGAGATTTGATGTTGAAGTAACTTCTATACTTTAGTCCATAAATTTTTATTTGTTAACCCTTCTTTGGCTGCATCTAAGTGATGGACATAAGATTGAATACCAAATGCATGTTTCATGTTACAAATCACATGGAAAGGATCATATTTCCAAGGATCATGCAATTCAAAAGTAAATTTCTTTATCATGCTTTATACAATTTCTAAAGTTGATTTATCATTTACTAAGAAACATAAAATTGCTACTAGAAGTTGAAGAAGAGTGTTTTTAGCTTTTGAAGAAAAGTTAAGGTAGTCAAAGCTTAATATTTGTCTTATTAATTCTAATGAAAAACTTATTTGAGTAAGGAAAACATGTAATCTATATGATTGAGACTCAAACCCATAAATTCGGATGACTATATAATCTCCAGAAATATGTCAGTCCCTAAATTACATTTGTTGTCCTAACTGTAAGACATTTTTGCAGTCAGGGAAAATACTTGGAGGAGATTGATTATGAATTAGAATATACACAATATTCATAACATGATCAACAGAGAATTTATAACCTCCCTTCTATCCTTGGTCCCTAAATACATCGATTCATTCAGTAACATGAATAGTGTTTCCCAATTAATCTATTTTATTTAGGTTTAAATATTTAAAACAAGAAGATGGTTGTTGTATCGATAAATAAATTAAGTATGAATAATATCTAAATATGTTCCATTCTGCAACATAAAACTTGGTTCCTTTTGAAAATTTTCATAGGAAACCTAAAACGGAAGCATCCACTAATGTGTCATTGTTATACCCAAGGAGAAAACAAATCATAGTTATGAATTATTTGACTGAATCCTTAAACAATAATGAACTCAGAGGAAGATTTGATTCAACCCCATATGGTTTAATTACCCAACCTGTTATAAAAACCAATCTTTCTGATATCGGTAGCGAGATAAACTCGAGGTATAAATCATATTCATCTATTTTATCCCCACTTTCAAATAATGCTAACATTTTTTCCTGAGCTTTCTTTGAAATTGAGAAGAGTTCATTCTAATTTTTGTCCCTAATTACCTTTGATGTTGAATCATAATTTTGAGCACACATAATTATTAATTATGGAAAATGAAAGGAAAGGGGAATGACTTGTTGGAGATACTTCACACACACCTAGGATTTCTTTTTCCTAAGGTGTTCCCTATGTTTATTTGTCATTATCCAATCTCCTACATTTTAGGTAGAATATTCATTTTCCTAAATTCTAGGGGAATATTCAGTTCATTTCACACTTCAATTGGATCAGTTGAGTGGATTATTGATGCCACATTGGTTCCATCACCATGTAGCATTGGGATCATCACTGCTAATGTGAATTGTCTTTGGGATTATTACCAGAGTGGTGCATTATTAATTCTTTTAGTCAATTAACTAAGAACTGAGAGGCTAGTTTACTTAGAATAGGTGGCAGTTAACTCCTGTAACTATCAGTGTGTGTCCATATTACTCTAGATCACCACTATGGTGCATTAGATTCTCTTCTAGTGTGCACTAGTTGAGTTATACAGAGTCTGTCATGTGTAAATTATCATTTATTCATTTAGTTAATACAATTCTTTGATTCTCTCTCTCTCATTTCAGTCTTTTCTCATTTTTCTACAAACCGTGTATGTCCTTTTATAGCTATATCTTATATATGTAGGTTCATCCACAATTACATGGTATCAAAGATGACAGATTCCTAGGAAAAAGACACACCGGACTCTTTTTTTAGGTACCAAATATTGAAAACAATGGGAAAATGGAATTTCCAAAAGAATTGATTCTTTCACCGTACAATTTCTTTGCATAGAAACACAAGATGGAATTGCATATTTGAAGGAGAGGATTATAGAATTTAACCATGGGCATAGAGACCAATCCCACATCATCCATAGAAAAATCCAAGTATCTGAATTGGATGGATGAATCGTATGGAACTATTTGCAGCCTTATTTCTCCTGAGATCCTTTTTCACATATCCTCCTGTAAAACCCCCAATGAAGTCTGGACCACCATGGAAGGACTTTTTGGAAAACATAAAGAGATAAAGAGACATATACTCGAGGTGTAATTTCTCACTTTGGATGTAAAAACCTTCAACAATATCCAATATAGTTTTACCAAATATAAGGATTTGTTGTCGCAACTCAAGGCTTGTAGGGTTTATAAATATAAGGAGGAGAAACAAATAGTTCTCACCATTCTTTTAATACTTGCTCTGGAATACTCAGTGTTTGTATCCACATTTCCTTTAGTTAGGATTGCCTCTAAATCCACCTGTACCATGCCCTCTCTTGAGTTTTTTTATCGAGTCTTTGACGCAAGATCATATCAATCTCATCAACATGGGAAAAATCAAAGGCTCAAAGGATCATGCACTTTCTTTGCAATATGGTATAAATCACAAAAATAAGAAATATAAAAACAAAGACAAAGGGAAGGCACATGCAAATACAAAGAAGGAAGGGTACTCAAAACCCTTCAACGGTTCCTCTGGATCGAAAGGTGGAAAGGGAAGAAAAGGGGACAAATGCACTTACTTCCAATGATGATTCCATCCAGAATCTGCATGCATGCAGAAGAAGATAGATCAAATCGAAAAAATACTTCAGAAAAACAACCTTGGAGATTGCATCCCCGAGGGTGCCAAGAAGAAGAATCCATAATATCAAAACCCCAAGAAAGGTAAATATAGCCATGCTTTGATTGCCATTAAATTCTCTCCTAATGCTTGGATTGTAGATTCAGTTGCATATAACCACATGTAATCCACAAAGGAAGTCAAATTTTCATTGGATGCATGCAAAGGTCCTCCTATTTTGATGGGGGACGACTCTCTAGTCGAAGTCACCAGAAAAGGGAGAGTTGAACTCACAAATGAGAGCTTCGAGAATGTGCTACACGTTCCCAAACTCACTGTCAATATTCTCTTTGTGTATCAGATGACAAACTCTAGCACCGGAAAAAAAAAAAGTGATATTCACACCTGATGATGTGGATATCTATGACATGAAAACCAATTCCAAGTTTGCTATAGGTGATCTAAATCACCAATCCATAATCTACACATTTTATGAATTTAGTGAACCATATTGTGCATTACTTCTTACGCATGTTGATGAAAGAAGTAGGATATGGCACGAAAGATTCAGGAATTTAAATTTCAGATACATGTAACAACTTAGAAAGTAGGGAATTTTTTAAGGTCTACCCAACATCCACTTATCCAAAGCAATTTTTTAGGGATGTGTCCTTGGAAAATACCCTCAAGAGAAATTTGACAAAGGAATGACTCAGAAGGCCTCCTCTCCTTTGGATCTGATCCACAATGATCTAATGGGCCCTTTTCCACATCCATCAATCAGTAAAGCAAGGTACATACTCATTTTCTTAATGATTTCTCACACTACACTTGAAATTTCTTTCTCAGGAAAAATTCTAAGGTCTTTCAATGTCTCAAAGATGTCAAATCCCTTGTTGAGACACAGTGAGGAAGGAAGATAAAAATCCTCCAAATATATAATGGGGGCGAGTATGTCAACCATGAGGTACAAAATCTTTGTCGTGAGGCCAGGATTCAGTTGCAGCACACGGTTCCCTATACTATGCAACAAAATGGAGTTGTTGAGCAAAAGAGTAGATCCATGAAAGAGATGGCATCTTGCATGTTGCATGAAAAGTCAATTTCATATATATTATGGGTTGAAGCACTTAATTGTGTGAACTACATACAAAAAATATCTCCCCATAGATCAATCAAGGATAAGACCCCCTTCGAGGCTTGGAGTGGCCTCAAATTGGAAGTCACCCACTTTCATACATTCGGTTCAAGTGCATGGGCTAGGATTCCCTCTAAGAAGAGAAAGGCACTTGATCCAGAGAGTAGAAAGTGTATGTTTTTCAGATACCCAAACAATGTGAAGGGATACAGACTCATTGATCCCTCTACAAACTGGCTCATCATTGAGTGCAGTGTCCAATTTGAGAAAAGTATCTTGCATGCACCTCAGGAGCCACATGCAGACACTTTTGTTCTTCCACCTGTCAAAGATGATGAGCATGCACATGCTGATTATTCTTTAGATGAGATTTATGATTCAGAGTATTCACTTGATTCAGATACCGAGTCAATACAATCATATGTAGATTTATTGCATACAGATGTAGATGCAGAGTGATATTTGAGGCCTAAGTGGGCCACAACTACTCTTAAGGATGCAGGAGATCTTGTTGGGGATCTAGCAGATACTAGGAGGAATCGATATAATTTTGAGTATCCTCCTCTTGCACTCACCGCCAATGAACCGATGCCACCAAGAAATATTTTCTTGGTTCTTTCTTCAGATCCATGGTCCTATGGCAAGGTTGTTGGGAATCCCTTTTTGGAATCTTCCATGTAGGAGGAGTACAACTCCCTCCTCTAAAACTAGAATTTGGATCGGGTTCCCCTTCCTTCAGGAGGAAACTTGTCAGGTGCAGATGGGTCTACAGGACCAAGAGCACAACATATGGATAGGTTACTAGATACAAATTCAAGCTAGTCATCAAATGATTTCAGTAGGTGCACAACATTTACTATGAAGATACCTTCGCT
>JASDQU011402385.1:25660-43715 GCA_032191745.1 Picea mariana | reverse complement strand
TTACCTACATCTATGACTGTACATAATGTGTTTCATGTTTCACTACTTAATAAATATGTACCTGATGCTAATCATGTTATCGATTGGACTATGATCTAGGTGGAATCAGAAGGTGTCCTGCAAGTGCATCCTGTGCGCATATTGGACAGGAAAAGCAAGCAGCTCCGGAATCGAGCTATAGGGCTTGTAAAGGTCCAGTGGACCTGGTACGGTCCTGAAGACATGACATGGGAGCATGAAGAAGTTATGCGGGCAGAGTACCCGCATCTTTTTGAAAATTTTGAACGACTCACAGAGGCGGTGTAAGTTGCACTGAGGACAGTGAAAAAATAAGGGGAGGGGGATTGTAGTGTCCCCAAGGCCGAGCCTCGTTACAGATCATGATATATGCAATGAATTTTAAATGTGTTCTATAGGCTAGTGAGCCAAGTTTTGTATAAGCTGGAAGGCTTATGTGTTTGTTAGGCCAGGAAGCCTAAGTGTTTGAAGGCCAGGAGCCTGTTGTTGTACTTGTATGTATGCAGAATAATCAATAAAATATAAACACCGCCAGGTGCAGACCGACCATGATGAATGAGTGATGGGGGACTGAGAATCCATAGAGTGGGCAAGGAACTAGGGGCTGGAAGGTGGAAAAGGAGCTGAGTGATGAGCCTAGGGGCTAAGCCTAGGGGCTTAAACTTGGAAATAAAATTTTATTATTGTTTCAAAAAGATATGTGCATCATATGGTTTTATCGTAAGTCCTTTTGGAAGGACACGTGATTTCCCAAGTGGTGGGAGGAAGGCGTATGGATGGAACGCATGCAGTTCCCAGGGTGACAAGTGTCAACCCTGGTGCATGCAAATAAAACATACGAAGTAAGCCGTGAGGGGGGGTTCTCATCCATTCGATCCGACTGTCCTAAGGGGGATCAAGGGAAGCCAGTATGTAAGAGACCCTCGTGTAATCCTGATACAGAAAGAAAGCATTTGTTTGTCTTGAAGAATCCGTGTACACCCCTGTCCAGTGAGAGTGGAGTCTGTGTCTGTCTCTGAGAAATCCCATGCGTGCATTCCCTAAATGGGAAGCCTGTGTTGGAATCGAGTGGAAGAATACTGGTTTGTTGGGGAAAAGCTGAGCTATCTTGGGCATGGAACCTTGTTCTGAAATCATGACCGTGAGATCATCCTGTGACTACTGAACCGGTTTGAGGAGCCTGTGTCTGTTTTCCCCATGGGTTGTTGTGGCCATGCAGTTCTGGACTGCGTGAGGCTTTTTGGCTTGTGAGAGACTCCTCCAGGTGAGAGAGTGCGCAGAGGAAGGAGAGAGCTCCTGGAAGGAACCCTGTAGCTGCTACAGACCTCGAAGACTTCCGGTACGATATGTTCCTGTAACCCAAGGTAAGGGAGACTGGCAGCCGAAGGACTGTCCAGATGATAGAGAAGGTGCACTCTCCTGGGGTGGAATAGGCATGTGGGGAATGAGGGTCTGTGGGTAGTAAGCGTGGGAGATTCCTGGGAGAGAATTCCTTCCTTGTGATGTTTTCCCTATAACCTCAGCCTGAGTCTGGATTCCTTGCCCTAGGGTTGAGCTCAGTCCCAGCTCAGGGGTGACCCACTGTTGGGTTGAGGAGCAGTGCGGTCTACGGCTAGGAGGTTCGTGGGAGGCCTGCACTTGGTTGGTGATTTCTACAGCTATTAAAAGATAAGTATTCTGAATTATGCTTTGATCATGTTTTGAATGACTGAGATGTTTATGTATCATGTTTTCTACTTTGTAAATGAATTACTGTTGAATGCTATGGCTCGTTTAATTGTAACAACAACTTATATATTTTACTCTGAGATTTAAGTGTGTTTAATTGTTAAATGCATGTGCTTATAATTCCAGTATGAATTATGTAAAAAAATCCATGTATAGAATGGTAACTGAGAGGTTTTGAAACCTCGGTAGTGAAAAGGTACACTACAATAGCTCTAGGTATATAAGAAATATTGAAAACAAGGAAAGAGTCCCTGAGTTTGCATACCTCATCTATGTAAGCTTTTAGCCTCATGTGTTTAGCCTGAAAAGTATTGTTCACCTACTAAATTATCAAATCTGCATCTCCAAACACATGCATACCTTTAATCCTCATCTCCTTAGTAGCGTTTAACCCCAACAATAGAGCTTCATACTCTGCTATATTGTTAGTAGTTTTTAAATCAAGATTAAATGACAAATGAACAGTCTCCTTTGAAGGAGAAATCAAAACTACGCATGCACCTGCTGAATCTCTTGTACTGGCACCATCAAAGAACATACTCCAGACAAGATTTTCCTCTTCTTCTGATTGTTGATGAGTAGGATTTGTGATCTGTAGTGGATCTGGTTGACAATCATCTGATTGAAGCAAACATGCCCCAAAATCTGTGTCCAATGCATAAATAGGATGATTTACAAGGTTTTTCTCATCGCTTATAATGTAACCAAAATGATTTTCTCTGTAGAGTCTCTTTAGTTCTCCTCCAAATACTGGGACTTTGGCGTAAGATAAATCCATCTGTAGGGTTCCACCCAACCTTTTGATCCATGCCCGAGACAAAAACATGCCAAATTTAGCTAGGATGTCAGCCACAACAATATCCATAACCATGCTCCTCATGGGCAATTGAAAAAGTGTAATCACCAAATCTTTAATGAGACCTAGACACTTGAATTTTCTTGAATCAAAGGAAAACAAATCACGGTATGGTTTTCTAATATCTAACCCAAGCTCATCCATCACATCTTTGGGCATGAGATTATGGGATGCTCTAGAATCTAATAGACAGTTGTGAAGAGTTTTTTCATGGATATTTAGGGATACATAAAATGGTGGGCAAGACTCATCCCTATCTTCAACCATAGGACCTAAAATGACCGTGGGCTTATCATCTTGTAAGTTGACATAATCAGTAACTATGGAGGACTTGGGTTGAAGAGACTTCAAGATGATTTGTTTAAAGGAATCATTTTTCATGAGTTCAATCAATGGAATAGAAATCTTCACTTTTTGAATTTTAGACTCAAACGTAAAAGAAAAACATAGTTTATCAGAAACCCTAACTTCATTTATTGGAGCTTTGAGAAGGACTTGATCACTTACTTGGGGCTGACTATGTTTTTGTTGTTGTTTTGTAGATACAACAATCTTTTTAGCAGAAGCAACAATCTATTTTACAGGGGCAACAACAACTAGTTCTCCATCCATTGGCTTGGATCTCAAATTATATCCTCCCTGATCATCAACATGATATAGGTTTTCTTCATAAGAGGCCTGATTAATATGATCATTCATGAGAGATTCTTCATAATCACACTGTGTCAAGAAAGTTGAATCTAACTGATCTTCCACACAATTTATATCATCTTCTTCTTCTCCTTGAAACAAATCTTTCTCTTCAAGTGAAATTGCATTTTGAAATGGAGCCCTGATATTTTGGTCATCAACAACATTTCTATCTCTTTGAAGAATTTGAACATGTTGATTATTTCTTCTATAAGGAAAATCATTTTGATTTCTTGGAACAAATTGATTAAACTCCTTACCTTTCTCTGGTTTCTTACCTTGTACCTTCAATTTGGACATTTCAGAAGTAAGGGTCTCTAGCATCTTTGCCATTTTTTCCATCTTTGCATCTGATGAATAAGAAGCATCACCAAACTGCTTTTTCCTGTCAAATTTTCCCTTCAAATTGTGAGAGGCAATGATATTTGATTCTACTTCCAAGGGTGCATTTGAGTGACAAAGATGTAGATCTTCTTTCTTTGAGAATAAGAAAGAAATCAACATCAAAAGCATTTGCATAAGTAATTTTGGCTAATGTATATGTGGGATTAATCTCTGCAGGGATCTTTCCAAACATCTTATTGAATCTCTTGGTGAAATCTGAAACAGATTCAACATTCTCTCTCTTCAAATTACCAAATCCAGTGACATAGTATAGTATATCTCTTCTTCCCCCCCAATGCTTCAGAAATTTATCATCCAATTCTTCAATTCCTTCTATAGATCCAACAGGTAGTTCTTTGAACCATTTTCTAGCCTCTCCATCCAAGCTTTGAACAAAAACCCTAGTCTAGACATCTTCCTCAGAAATATTCTGATTTTTAGCATAAGCATAAAAAGATTCAATGTGATCTTCAACTGTGGTATCCCCTAATCCAGTGAACTTAGGCATATATTTCAAATAATCTCCTTTAGGTATAGAAGATGTAGGATTGGGAAAAACAAGAGGAGCATACCTATCTCTTAGAATCTTCTCCATTTTGGTCAAAGGAGAAACAACCATAGTACTTGTAGGTGTTGATGAAGAAGGAGAAGTTGTTGTGGATGATGATGAGAGAGTAGGTGGAGATATAGATAGTGACAGTTTTATTTCAATGGTATTTGATGTGGAAGAACTTACAGGTTGATGAACTTGGAGTATTGTTTCTTCCATATCTGAACAATGTGGAAAATAGGAAGCTTTATAAAACTGCCCAAGAAACAAAGCTAAGTTTTCTTCAACTTTAGAAAAAAGATCTTATAGGATACTTTCAAGGACATGCAGACTGGTATGGGTATACAAATGATTTTCTACAGGATCAGATTGCAAGGAATTTAAGGAAGAGGAACATTCCTCTTCTTGGGCAGATTCTACAACTTCTTTCTCTAAATTAGAAACACAGATATGCTTAGAAATAGGATCTATTATACCAGAAGTAATTGAAGGTTAATCAGTCTTCAAAATTTATGATTCAATTATATTTTTCTGAGAACAAGAAGCTTCATAAGAAGTGGGTTTAACAAAAGGCCTTCTAGATAAAGATGAGGATGTTCCTTGAATTACCTGATCTAGATGTTTTTGAAGCTTTGGATGTTTTTCTTTGAAGAGCTCTCCCACTCCTGATGATTCTTTCAGGATCTGTAATTGGTGTGACTTGTGGCCTTTGAGGATTTTCTTTGGTATGAGCCCTTCTCAGAGACAATATGGAATAGTGAAGTCACCAAATAGATGATCACAACCAAAAATGTGCTCAGTCTTTGTCTATCATCAAAGATGAAGCTTATGTTGTCTCCCATGGAATATTAGTTCAATCTCCTCTCCCCGGCAATGACGCTGATTTGTTATCACTCCAGGAGTTATTCTAGGTTGTAGCTCAAAGAAGTCTTGTAACTTAACTAATATCTCAATGATTAACCCAAATGGATCAAGTCAGATGACTAAATCAAACCTCACTCACTCAATACATGCATAGACACACTTAGATGGATCAAGGCTTTCAACCACTGTTGTTCAAAGAGTTTGCAAATAAATGGATGTGTGGATAATCCTTATTATACCAACAGAATCATACATAAAGGTATATATGAATGGCCAATTAAAATAAGTAAAGAATACTTGCAATTCTAACTCATCAATGCAATGATAAGATGAAAGTTATCAAGCAATAGACAAACAAGAACAACATGAACATAATATCCAAGTGCAAGTATAGAATACATAAGAAGATGAAAATATGAACAAGTAATGACAAAAGAAGCTTGTATTACTAATATGAAAATGAGAAGCTTGAGAGTACAATGTATGAAAGAGTCTCCAAAGTCGAACCAGTCTTCCATAAAAGTCATAGGCTTTATAGCCTTTACAAAATAGTTCAAGATCCTATGAAACTGGATCTGAAATGATAAAAATAGAATAAAATCAAACTGATGATGATGTGTAGAATCAAGACCTAATTTAAAGTTCAAACCCCTATCATGAAGTCTTCAATGATCTTCGACAACTCTAAAAATCTTCATGTCTTCAATAATCTGTAGAGTGATGACAAAACAGATCGAATTTCTTCTTTGAGAGCTGAGCAGTTTTAATCATATACTGGACAATAGGTATAGCTGGATAGATATAGTGATGACTTTGTAAGCTTGAAATTGATACTCTAGACATCCTCAGGCTCGCTTGCTCTGTTATGGAAATTTCGTAGATTAGTTGCAGGACTGGACATTGAACATGAAAAACTTGATAACCAGGTCGTCGAACAACAGAGGGATGGTGGAAATAGTTATCAAATTTGAAAATTAAGCGCCCATGTGACCTTGCATCATGCCTAAGGGCTTATCGTGATGCAATTGCCAACCATTGGATGATATCGAAAATACCCAATACAATATTAACCGTTGATGTTTCTCCCCTCTTAACATTTACAATTGTACCCACAACAACTCCACATGTTTGACTTATTTAGTAGAGATGACTTATCCTACTGCTATCTTGGCAAAAAAGTGACCCCGCCAACTGTTTTAGGAGATTACATGACTAAATTTCAAATCATAATTCAAAACCTAAAAATAACAAGGAATTTTTAGGAGATGACAATTGGAAATGGAGCTTCCTTAATGGAGGGGCTGAGATGTGTCAACACAGAAAGGAAGGTAATTTTCCCAACGAGGATATTACTTCTCTATTTCTCCTACTTTCTCACAACGACATAGAATTGGGACCCAAAATAATGTGAAATAAAATTTTCATGTGTACTACATCTATGGTGATGGAGTCTATATGACTCATCTTACACCCATTGACTAAAATGAAAATTATGTGTTTTGTTATTACGTTGTAAGGAATTTCTCTCCTATGAACCTTATATCTTGATTTGATGTCTCGAACCCCCTCACATGTTCATATATGTTTGGAAACCATTGGTTCATCTAGATAATGCCATGTTGATCATCTCCCATCACTGTGCTTATGTCTTGATGGGGCATTTTCTTTGTCATTGGTCATTGATCTCCATACGACAACCATTGACCATCATCCATCTCTCTATTCCTTCTCTAATATGTACTTCATTAGTTGCAACTTGGTTATTCATTCCTTCATCAATTTCCCGTAAACATTAGGGGACGTGGCACTCCTAGAATCACAAGAGATACATTGTTCAACAAAGGAACTCATTTTAATTTTTTCCTTCTCCTTGTTCTTTGAATAAACCCTTACTCTTCCTACTACATTTGATTCAAAAATAGGAATTTCTTTGATATCTAATGATTCCCTAGTAGTTGTACTCATGTGCCCATAAATACGTGATCTAGATTGGATCATTATATTGTTTGTCATATATCTCGATCATTTTAGAGTGGAAAAAATTAGAGGAATAAGCCTACAGAGCCACTTTAGTGGCAGGTCCCAGTTTGGAAAATTCGGGTGTGAGATCTTCTGGGGCAATTTTAAGGCATCAAATGACGTTTTTGGGGGTTAAAAATTTCCTAGCATAGTTAAGCCCCCATGATACTACTCTACACATTGAGATCTTTCCAACGGTGCAAAAATCATGTCAATTGAAGCTCATATGAAAAAGTTATTCCTCCCTCAAGTTGACTTACCATGTTGACAACCATGGTACGAGAGGATGCCACATCAACCCCCGTTACTCATGCATATGGGGCTATCAATGTATATAATTTCAATAAGATTCTATAAGGTGCAAAACACTATCACAATTGAGGGTTGAGGATTCTGAGGAAGTCAAAAACCTACCCCTACATGGCTATCATGCTATGTTAAATACCAGGCCACTACGAGGAGAAGGGGATCCATTTTTTTGCATTGTATCTTGTTCCATAGTTGAGAAGAACATATGAGAGTGGTATTCTATGAGCATAATAGAGGAGGAGATATTTTGTAACAACCATACATGCCACAAGTCAAAGGTAACTCCATAGAGAGTGCCTCTTTCTTTGTACTTGCAACATTTCTATACCGGAGAAAAGAGAGCAAAGCAGTCTCACCTTCTAGGTTGATTTTGTCCCAGATTGGGTTTCCTAGGTCATATCTTGTGTTTATTTGTGGATGGTGTGATTGTGTTTTACTGTTCTCTATTTTACACATTTTATCTATTTCACACATAAGAAGAAAATTAGTAACTAAATATTACATGGTGTGATTGTGTTTTACTGTTCTCTATTTTACACATTTTATCTATTTCACACATAAGAAGAAAATTAGTAACTAAATATTCTAGAGATCTAAAGGAAAAATAACCTTAATAGTAAAGATTCCAATATTTTATTAGATTTGTTGTGATGAACTGTTCCAGTGGAATATCCACGGTAGTTTTCTGATCAATAAGGCTTCTAGTAGCAACTCAATCATCAAATGTTATCAGTCTAGAACTCTTTTGCATTTTCAACAGTAAGAGTGGATGTCAAGTCAAGTACACCAAGGAGAAAAGTATCATTCTCACTATTGCTTCCATGATAAATTGAGTGAAAATACCCCATCGTTTCCTTATGGTTGAGACTCTCTTCATAACTAAACTCTCTCCAAGTCTACCAACCACACCAATGAAATTTTCCTCTGCAATATTATAAATCTAGGGCTAGAGGAATGTTTACCACCACCATCATCATACTTGCATTTTCTATTAAAATTTTCATCTATAGAGGTCTATCTATGTAAAGGCTCCCAATGGTGAAAAGAATGAACTAAATCATCATCATTGTTTGAATTTTGAAATGACGAAAGAGGAAATAATAAAATTCTTTGAATTGATGATCCACCAATTGAAATGGATAAGTGGAGGGTTTATTGAGATGAGGATACGACTTTGCATGATATTCTTCCACTCCTTGTACCCCTAGCCTTTGTAGCATCAATTTTATCATTATTGTGTTTATTTGAAGCACCCATTGAATCAAACAAGAAGGAATCAAAGGAAGAAGTGTGGTTTTTGCCACTATTTTCCAAGGGAATCACCAACTCATATAAAGGGATCCATGTTGTTCCATTTTTAGATGAATAGATTAAAAATTCATTTGTATTAGTTGTTGCAGATTTTGATGACACTAATAATAAAAGGGATGGGGAATGGTTTCCAAGGATTTGATTACCCACACTAAAATTGAATTTGGGGTTGCTTCAGTTCCTTCTCCCAAATGAAGGTGAAGGTAATGGCGATGGCGATCACGCTTGTGGGAATTGAAACTATGATATCTTGCTTTGGGAAGAATCCATGGAATTCAATTACATGAAAGGGACATGTGGAAATGAGAAATACATATCTATGTAGTAATTTGTTTAGACATTATAAGTAACATATGGTGAATGAATGCAAGTTGGTATAGCACATCTTGTATTCAAGCCAATGAAAAACAAATAATTAATAAAAAAAAGTGGGGTGAGGACAAAAGAATGAACTAAAAGCTTTAAATGGAAAAATCTAAAAATGGTTATAAAAAAATAGTGTAGGTAATCAAATCGATAATGATTAGTTTGAGATCCATCCTATTGAGATATGTGGAATCCACCTACAATGATCCAGCTGGAAATGGGCTCAAGATTTTTGAAACATAGAATTTTGGATAAACGTCATGTCACGTGAAAATTTTAGAGAACTTCGAGGTCATTCATTGCTCTCAATATGAGAAAACATGAGACAATGTATGATCAATAAAACCAAATCCATTAACCTAAATCCAAATTCCATTGAAAAATTCACTCCTCTCCCTTATTCCCTTAATCATGTTAGAACATGGAAATTAATTGACCTTTACCCCCTCTTGAACAACTATCCTAATCAATATATAAATAGGTTCCCACTACTTTATATTCTCCTAGATTTCACAGTGTTATACATACCTTCAATGGCTTTCTCTATTTTCCATGCAACTTGCACTACCTTCCATTAGACAAATTGATTAATTATTTTCTGTATGGCTTAGGAGCATCAAACTCAATTTGTTCTTCACTAAAATTAGAAAATGAAGATAATACACTTTTATGCATATTAACATTGTTACAGAGTTATTAACCCCTTAACCCTTGGGACATGATCTACTAGAGGTCACCTATCCAATTCAATAACTTTCACCACTTCTTCCCTGAGTTTCCAGCCTAATTTCCACTTGGTCACTCATATCCTTCATTAAGGGTGCAACTGAAAAGGTTGTTCACTCTTATCTTTCATTAAGGTTGTTCACTCTTATCTTTCATTAAGGGTGCGAACGAAAGGATTGGTCGCTCTTTCCCTTCATTAAGGGTGCAACCAAAAGGCTTGGTTGCTCTTTCCCTTCATTAAGGGTGCGATCGAAAGGGTTTTTCTCTCTTATCCTTCATTAAGGGTGTAGACAAAAGGCTTGGTCATTCTTTCCCTTCATTAAGGAGGAAACCGAAAGGGTTGTTCGCTCTTTCCCTTCATTAAGGGTGTGACCAAAAGGCTTGGTTTCTCTTTTCATTCATTACGGGTGCGACCGAAAGGGTTGTTTGCTCTTTCCCTTCATTAAGGGTGTGACCAAAAGACTTGGTTTCTATTTTCATTCATTACAGGCACGACGAAAAGGGTTGTTTTCTCCTTTTGTCTTGCCCAGGAGGGGCCAGTTGCTCTGTCTATGTCTAGCGAGTGACCGAGTCTAGAAGCTCCTATTTATGGATTTGGTTTTGATGGATAAGACCTACCACCGATTTCTCAGGGTTTAGCCTCGAGAAGGCTTCCATTATGAGCTCAAGAATCTTATCCTAATAAATATATGCCTTACCCCTAAATCCCTATAAGAACTAGGCCATTTACCATTGAAAAGGAGGAGGAAAGAGCTAGAAAGGTTACTCTGGTGATTTGGTTGCAAGAATTGGGCAAGGATCTTGGAAGGAGACCATTGCATCGACTTATAATTTGTAAGATGTAATATTGCTTCTTTGATTAATAGAAGACATACTGAATGTTTCCCTCTATTAAATTGTTCATACAAGTTTATGTATTCATTGGTAGAGAATTAGTATAATTATGTGTTATGATATGCTATTAGATATGTTGCTAATCCATGCATTATTACATTCATATTTGAGATGATTTCATCTTCTTTGGTTGTTTTCATGTATGAATCAGATCTAGAAACATCCTTAGTTTATGTATCTATTCATGTCTTAAGCAATGGTAGAACCTAAGGTAGCTCATATTTTGTAGGGATTGCCCTAGTATTCCCAAGGTCGTAGAAGTGTGGTCTCAGGTTTCTTCTCACTCTGCGTCATCAACTGCTGTAGTTCATGCTGGTGAAAACCCATCGACTAGTAATAAGGTTGGAAATAAGAAGGGTAAGGACAAATTTCCTTGATTTTTATGTAAGGATATGTTCCACACCTACCTTTTTCCTCGCATGGATGATGCTTCATATCTATTGAAAAATATTGCTGATGTTCAACAAAAAATTCCAACAGGTTACTGTAAACTTTCTCCCAACCCTCCATTAGTTGATGAACTGGTCATTCTGGTTCCCTCACCGGTTAGTCTAGTTGATCAAGTGGTCAATTTAGTTTCATCCTCCGTTGACCTAGTTGATAAATTGATTGATCCGAGCCCATCCTCGGTCGATCCCAATCTTCCATTGAAGAGTGAAACCCAAGTGTTTGATATGATCCCATCATCAGTCGATCCCACTCTTCCATCAGAAAGTGAAACCCAAGTGATCGATCTGGTCTCCCCATCAGTTGATCCCTCTCCTCATTTTAAGAGTGATGATGTCGCTCACGTATTTCTTGTTACTGCAGATTCCTCTGGACAAGGGGGCATTCCACCCGTTCCAATGACACCCCCTCCAAGAAACATGATTATTATTGATTGGAATGCTCTAACAAAACCCCGTCTTCCTTCTTACACACCTTTCCAAATTGTTGTCGAGGTTTGCGGTAGGCATATTCCTAACATTATAATAGATGAATGAGCTTATGTTAGCATCCTATCCTCGAATGCTTGGAAATCTCTTGGTTCACCTCAGCTTGCGTCGGTGACTCAAATCTGTTGGCTTTTAACATAAGGGTTAGTCAACCTTTAAGGATCCTTCCTCGGTTTCCTATTACTTTGGGGGGGAAAATGATCTACATTGATCATGTGATGGTAGTCCATTACCCCTTGGACTTTAATTTTCTCCTCGGGCGAGACTATGTTTATGCCATGAAAGATTTTGTGTCCACACTCTTTCAAGTGATGTGTTTTCCTTATAATGGACACATAGTGACCATTGACCAAATTTCATTCATTGGCCCTCATATGATGTTCAATCATCAGTCTTCCTTGAATGGTCCTTATATGCCAATGTCATCTGCCCTGTTGTAGGTCAATTATGTGGAAACCTGTCCCATGCATTCAAATCTGAATGAGAAGGAATCTCTCCCTTCTTCTGACTTACATATGGTAGTTGACACAGTGATCTCTTCTATAGGGATTTTAGAGCCTGATATCCCTACCCCTATCGTGCCCCTCGACATGTATTCCTTCCAAAGTGTTGTTCTTCCATCTTGCAAAGATCTCTTGGAAGCCATGATCGAGGTTTTTCCCTTGAAATGTATTCCTTCTAGAGTATTATCCACTTGGAATCCATGATCAAGATGATAACTATGAGCATGGTTCCCATTTATGTGTCAAGCTCATTAAAAAATGAAATATAAGTCTAGGGATCCAAGCCAACAAAGAGCATAGTTTATTTTGATTTCAAGCTCGTTTAAAAATGAAACCGATCACCACAAGCATAGTTCTTTTCCCATGTCAAGATCATTAAAAATGAAAATCGATCGCCACGAGCATAGTTCTTTTCCTGTGTCAAGCTCATTAAAAAATGAAACAACTAGTAGCAAGCATAGTTCTTTTCCTGTGCGAAGCTCATTAAAAAATGAAACAAACCCTTATGAGCATAGTTATTTTCCTATGTCAAGTTCGTTAAAAATGAAACAACTTCCTTCCCCATTGATTCAAGTATTCCATTACCTCTCATAGCTAAACCTTCATTCCATCCACCTCGGTTAGTTGATCCTTTTTCTTCCTCCCTCTCCGGTGAACATTTTTCCTATTAGTAACTAGGGGTCTCTTAGGTATATAAATTAGTGATAGGAGAAGAGTCAGTGGATGAAACAAATCTTGGGGGGGAATGTATCCAACCTCTAGTTATCATGCTAGAGTTAATCCACTAGCTTATCAAGCTGGGGGAAAAGTACCAGCCAGCCACTTTTGGACTTTACATTGGGGAGTGTCGAGCACAGTTAGTTTTCTAGTTTCAAGCTCGCAAAAAAATGAAACCTATCCAAGCATAGTTTTAGTTTGTTTCAAGCTTGTGTAAAAATGAAATCAATCTCAAGCTTAGTCTTTGTTCTTTATTGTGCTCATAAATACATGAGAATAGGTTACCGAGCTTAGTCTTTGTTCTTTATCATGCTCACTAATACATGAGAATAGGATACTGAGTATACTTTTATCCCTTTTTTGGACTCGTAAAAGCTATATGAAAATGTAACTCTTTGGAGTCTCCTTTAAGCTCCTTTCAGACTCTCTAAACATGAAAAGATTTCCAAGTGAGATTGTTTCCTTTCACACTCATTAAACGGTTAGAAAGGGTGTCTTTCGAGTGATAGTTTACCCCTTTTTCAATGTCGTTAGACTATTTATGAAAACATAATACTCTAGTCAAGCATGATTAGAAGAGTTCTCCTAGGTATCGTTTTATACTTTTCCATACCCCATAGACTAACTTTACAAAAAATTTCATCATGGAGTCTTCTTTATGACCTTTTCAGACTCTCTAAACATGAAAAAGCCATCGAATTTACCTTCTTTGGAAATGTAAAACCAAACATTGAAGGACCCACACATGGGACCGAACCCCTCCTTCCTCAGGTTCGTTAATAATATGTCGAGGGACTCATCACTATATGAGCTATATCGAGCATCTGTTATCCTCGTCAAGATCATATAACTGGAAAGAGGTACTCACCGATCATGGTGGGGAATATTTAGAGGGTTTTTCCATCTTGTTATCTTCATTATCTGGAAACTCTCACTACTTTGAGTCTCCCTAGGACAACACACCTATTCTATCATCACATACAACAGTCGGGTCATCCATTCTCTCTCATTGTCCACCATTTTCATCATTGTGTCACGTTCCACTCATCGGTCTATGACTGTTTATTATGGTATTCATCTGAGTTAATGTTGTTGACTCAAGTTATTTTTCGTGCATACTTATTCAAAGTAAGTTT
The DNA here is from genome assembly GCA_032191745.1 of Picea mariana. Taxonomy (NCBI): domain Eukaryota; kingdom Viridiplantae; phylum Streptophyta; class Pinopsida; order Pinales; family Pinaceae; genus Picea; species Picea mariana. The sequence continues at coordinate 29,709 of JASDQU011402385.1, read as the reverse complement.
ACCTGCATCGACCACTTGCAGTTCCTTTCTACCTGTTTATCCTATTCATCCCTATGTTAGTTGTTCTCCATTATTATGATTTTTACACCATCTATATTTACATGTTTCGTGTTGATTGATGGGGGATACATCAAGGCCCTCCTTCAAAAAATTCCACCCTGTTGACTCCAGCTCATTATCCAGGATTGAAATCCAGAATCCCATCTGTACCCTGGGACATCCAGACATCAGTGGCATGTCTCATTATGTTTTGATAATGGGCTTACATCATTGGCCCTTGTTGAATGAATCTACAAGTGTTCTATGCCAACTCCTTTATTCACACTTTGTAAATTGTACAAGGTATCTTGAGTTCCATCATCATCATCGATGGATTCCATCGCATTTGTTAACGATATGCATTAATGACTGGTAATCATACAATTTCTACCATGCTTGACTGCAGCTCATTTATTCACATGTTTTAGATTCATACTATCCGGATGTGGGACGAAGACCTTGGAAAAGATCACCATCATGTTAGATGATATTCTTTCCCAAGACACGATGGAGAATATTCATGAGCACTTCACAGATTGATCAATTATTGAGTCATCTCACTGATTTGTATGATGTGACATGGATCCGCATTTGTACTTGGTCATGGCTATGATTTCACTTGTGTCTGGAATGGGTCCATAGTGTGTAATTTTTTGGCCATGATCGAGTCATGATTGGTTCTTGATGGATCCACGATGTATTCGGTTGTAGCCATCATCCCATCACTTGTGTCATGCATGGATCCGTAGTGTATTTATGGCGGCTATGCTCTTGTCTTTCTTACCAAGCATGGGTATGCCTGCCTCAAGAATTTTTCTGTAGGACTGACAATTCTCTTCTCGAAGCTTCTTTTCCCAAATCTTTGCGACCTAATTTATAAATTGTTTCGACCATTAGATACCTCTTTTGACCTCACACTTTAGGGATCATCTGTTATAGAGTTATTAACCCCTTAACCCTTGGGACATCATCTCCTAGAGGTTACCTATCCAATTCAACAACTTTCACCACTTCTTCCTTGAGTTTCCAGCCTAATTTCCACTTGGTAGCTCTTATCCTTCATTAAGGGTGTGACCAAAAGGGTTAGTCTCTCTTATCCTTCATTAAGGGTGTGACCGAAAGGATTGGTTGCTTTTTCCATTCATTAAGGGGGAGACCGAAAGGGTTGGTTACTCTTTCCCTTCATTAAGGGTGTGACTGAAAGTCTTGGTCACTCTTTCCCTTCATTAAGGGTGTGGTCGAAAGGTTGGTCTCTGCTTTTGTCTTGCCAAGGACCAATCAGTCGCTCTATCTATGTGTCTAGGGAGTGACCAAGTCTAGAAGATCCTATTTATGGATTTGGTTTTGATGGATAAGACCTCCCACTGATTTCTCGATGTTTATCCTTGAGAAGGCTTCCATTATGAGCTCAAGAATATTATCCTAATAACTATATGGCCTTATCCCTAAATCTCTATAAGAACTAAGCCATTTCCCATGGAAAAGGAGGAGGAAAGAGTTAGCAAGGTTACTCTGGTGATTTGATTGCAAGACTTGGGCAAGGAGCTTGGAAGGAGACCATTGCATCAACTTCTCATTTGTAAGTTATAATATTTCTTCTTTGATTAATATCAGAAATACTAGATGTTTCCCTCTATTCAATTGTTCATACAAGTTTATGTATTCATTGGTAGAGAATTAATATAATTATGTTTTATGATATGTTATTATATCTGTTTTCAATCCATGCATGATTGCTTTGATCTTTGGGAGGCTTTCATCTTATTTAGTTGTTTTCATGTATGAATCATATCTAGGAAAATCCTTATTTTGTGTCTTTATTTCTATCTTAGGCACTGGTAGAACCTAAGGGAGCTTAACTCCTACAGGGTACAAAATCCCTATAACAAACACCCATGTTGAGACAAACCCACACACAATCATGATCCATGGATAAAACAGGTATCACCCACCCTTGATCACTGAAAAACCCTTGAAAAATACATTGCACACATCCAAGAAATTCCAGTGCCTTGTTAGAAGTCTTCATCCAAGCAACATTGTTAAAACCACATAGCACCTGGAAAGAGTTGTTATGACAACTGTCCTTCCAATCATTGTCCATTGGCCACCCACATAACTTTCCCCTCTGACACTAAGATATTCACAAGTGACCTGTGATTGAACTCGTACCACCCAAACCATAAAAAGAAGGTTCCCAAGACCACCAAGGTAGCACCGTGTCCCCTTATCGCAATGGGCTTCCCATCATGGTGGTATCCGTTTAGCCTCCTTGAACACTTTTTTGTATTCTTATAGAAACTACTCCAGCTGATGTTTCCACTCTTTAGCACACCCCTCCAAGGATTACTTCACTCTCAATGACTCCTCATCAGACTGATTTTGTCTTAAGAAAATAAAAATATATTTCTTACTAGAACTAATCAACTTCTTGGCTTGGTTGGTACTTACTAGTGAGATCTTTGACTTGCCTTTATGTGCATTAATGATATAGGACTTCCCATCCTTGATCAATCAGTATTGGTTGGCTATTTGCATGAATATTTCATCCCTCATATACATGTAGAGGCTTCCAAACACTAGCCCACATACATCAAGGGGTACTACATCCAATTCCACTTCATCAATAAAATCAACACTTACAATAAATTTAATCTTGCATAGTTTTTTTACCTTTATCTATGCACCCTTATTTACCCAATCCAATGGATAGGGGATAGGATGTCTGTGAACCTCTTATCCAAGCTTGTTGACCAGATCTATTGCTTGAGATTAGCTTGTGAACTAGAGTCAAACAAAGCATCTATGTTGGTCTTATTGACCCAAATCTTAATGTGGAAGAGCTTGGTCATATCCTTTTCTTCCTGGTGATGAAGGATACTCATATTCACCTCCTTCAACACAGATGTGTAGACAATATATTCATCCAGATCTGAACTAATTTCAAATTGATTGTTCAAATATGTGGCTAGAAGGTTCTTTTTCATTCGATCCTTCTTGCAATTCTTTGGGTTCATCTCTAGATGTAGTTTCCATCATTTTTCCTCGGTGTGGCCATCAATGTTTCAATGATTGCAATGGTTATTGGGATCTTTGTACTAATGTGTAGTGGTTGTTGTCTTCTATATTTTTCTTCTTTGCACTTCTTCTTCCCCTTATTTGAAGCATCCTGGTTCTCTTTCTACTTCAAACCACTTGGATGCCCCTTCTTTTTTCCCATGTTTTCTAGGTATTGTGCCTATACACACGCCTCATACAATGTCCTTAGCTTGAAGAGCATCACCTAATTTCATAGATGATTGTGTAAACCCATAATATACTTGAGGAGTACATCTAGGTTCTTGGGAGAGATACCTAACATGATGGCCATATTTCTAAATGCATTGGTGTACTCCTATACACTCTGCCCCTCCCTTTTCCTAAAGTAGTGCCACTAGATCCATTGATCCTCTACATACCCAATAGGGTAGAATTGGGACTTGATGAGGGTTTTTAAGTCCTTCCACCTAGTTACTGGCAGATGACGCTCCATCCTAAGTGTTTACATATGGATTTCTCACCAGGTAAAAGCATGACCCTCTAACTTCAATATATAAAATTAAATCTTCTTCTCTTCATCTATATGGTTAATGCTAAAATAAACTTCTAGTTGTTGTAACCAATGATTTATTTTAATGCATAGATCACATCTTAGTATAGCTTTATGTCCACTTTCAATTCCATCTTGAATAGGAACTATGAAGGGTTCATAGCATTCAAACTTGGATGCTCTTTCTCTGATTCTCTCTGTGACTTCTTTCCTGAGTTTTCATGATCTCCATATTTCCCCTCGAATCTGATCTCTGAGTTAGAGCCTCCATCATCTCCAAATGATATGATATTTCTTTCTAGATCTACCATGAGGAGGTTCATATTGCGACTAATGTCAGAAATGTGGTCTTCCAACCTGTCAAATATCTCTTCTGCTGGATTTCCAGGGTTGTTATGAACATACTCGTTCACCATGGCTA
>JASDQU011402385.1:1960-20862 GCA_032191745.1 Picea mariana | reverse complement strand
TACAAGGGGTTTTAATAAAATGAAAAATGCAATGTGAGTGCCAAAAGTGATTCCCACATGCCCGACACCAAGGCCAATGTGGAAATACCTCTCGATTATACAAAACATCAACACTCCCTCTTAGTGAGGGAGATATTCCATCCACCATTTCTTGGAAGTAGCTCTGTCTCCCACATTGGAAGTGGATTTTCCTCCCACACTGGATCCGCTACCACAACTACTCCCTCTGACACAAAAGAAATTCTTGCTGAATGACATGGACCCTTCTTGGAAGACACCTTGCTCCTAGAAGCTTCCCACTTTTGAGCATTTTGTCTGGCCATCTCAATCCATGACACCTTCTTGATAGTCTTGGAAATAATCCTCTCTCCCTCATGAACTTGAAGGTTGATTTCCTCTAGACCACTGAATCTCTCTTTGAGCCTGCTGACTCCCTTTGATTTTGCACAACCTTCGGAGCTACCTACTCCTTGTTTACTGCCACTTCGTTGGTTCTTTCCATAGATTGCATAAGATATAACTTTAGCCTATACAATTTTCTCTCTCTAACTCAAGGAACCATTATTGTGTCTAAGCTAGATCCTCTAGGTTTGATCAACACCTGTCCATCTTGGAACACTACATCAAATACCTTCTTCTCAATTGTCGAGACTAAGAGCACACTCTTCCTAGTTTTGACACCCATAACACATTTTCCACTCTCAGCACATATCCTGACTCCATTTAGAATGGAAATGTTCCAGATCCCTGCACTGCATGCTTGGTACCCATACCAGTTCCACATACAAATATGAGTTTCAATATGTGAATATATTGAACAACTACCATGATCCTGTCATATGACATGTGGCTCCACTATCCACCAACCAAGTCCCACTACAAGAAACTGTACTGGAAAGGGAAGACACTAATAAGAACTCCCTCTAAAGCCTGTCTGCAACCTCATCCACTTTTGTTGATTATGCTTGTTGCTTCCCTTTCCCTTTCTTTCGTTGTGGACATTGTGAAGCATAGTGACCTAGCATATGATGAGAAAAACATTTGAATTTTATAAGTTCCATCTTCTTCCTCTGTTCTGGAGATGCCTCTCTCCTTGGAGAACCATTTCTTCCTCCCTACTAAGTTCTCATCATCTATACCTCTTCGCTTTCCATTCTTGGACTCTATTTGAGCCTCCTCATGGATGCAATTGATTCACAATTTTTTTAATGGTGGCAACTTCTATCATTCACAAATCCCCTACACAAATGGTTCCAAGACCCAAAAAAACCATTGAATGCCATATTCACCAACTCTATGTCATCAACTGCCTCACCAATGACTATAAGTTGATCATGGATATGAGTGATCCTCATGAGGTAGCTAACAACTGTATCTGATTTGGACATCTCAATAGATAGGATTTGGTGCCTCAAAATCAACTTCCATCTTGCATTCCCACTTTGGTACAAGCCCACTAAATCATGATACATATCCTTTGTTGTTTTCTTCTCGTAAATATGTGGAATCAAGTGATCCTTCATAAAATCCAACAACATCCTCTTGGCCTTCACTTCCCTCTTCTTATGAGCTGCCAATTCCTATGCATCCTTTGGATCTAGAACCACCATCTCAACATATTCTTTGATATCATTCTCTTCCAAGAGAAAAAGGATCCTATCCTTCCAGGTCTAGAATTTAATGGTCCCTTCTAGCCCATGCTCAACTCTAAGAGTACTCAACATTGTGTCCTGCCTAGAACAAAAAATCTACAACAACAAAATCTGTAGCCACTTGTGTCTCAGGAGATGAATCCCTCTCTCTCTAGAGCCTATGCTCTGATACCATGTCAAAAATTTAGGAAATCAATGCATTCAATTTTAGATCTGAAAATTACTTCCAAGTGACCTCAAACAATAAACTAGGGTTGTTATCACTGAATAATTTTACACTGAAATTATGATAGAAAATTACAACAGAAGAAAAAATATCAAAGAGAAATCATCCATACAAAAGACATAAAATTTCTATTCTGTAAAATTTATTGATTGAGAAATTCTGAGGACAAAAACAATCCTCCCAACAAATTACAAATTCAACAAAAAATCTCAGAAAACCTTCCAACTTGAAAACCTGCTATACATCCCTGCTGACATCACCTGTATGACTGTATAGACATGATGATGTCACATATACGACTGTACATACCTGCTAATGTCACATGTATGGACTATTGACATCACATGTACAGACTGTACAGATGTTGATGTCACATGTATATATTGTATGAATTGCTGACGTCACATGTACGGACTGTACAGACTGTTGACATCACTGTATGGATGCTGACACCTATGGCATGTTTCTCCTCTTCCTCTCACACGTGTGAGATCACATGTATGGCATTATCCTTGGCTGAAAAATAGAGAAATAATGTCTAGAAACCCCATGCCATATTTTCCTAAGTGAAGAATTTCCTTGGTTGAAATTGCCAACCTAATCATCATGGCACAAGTGCTCACTCACTTATGCCAACTCCATAATGTCACAAATGAGATGTGTTGGTGTCTCCTCACACTGCCTCTCATGTTATAGGAGTCTAATGAGTGATTTTAGGAACCCTTCTAAACTCAACATTAAATTAGAATTGTTTATTTCTTTATGTGGGTGTGAAGCCCCAACTCAATATACAAGGGGTTTTCACAAAACGAAAAAAAGTGATGTGAGTTCCGACAATGATTCCCACATGCCTGACACCAAAGGCAATGTGGGAATACCTCAAAATGATACAAAACATCAACATCCATGTGATTCCAATCGCATCCTCAGTGGCCTAGAATGTAGAAACAAATATGGAGAATTCAAGTATAAGTTTAACAACAATGGAAAGAATCAATTGTTCATTCTTTTCCTCAATATTGCACTATTTTAGTTGCAATCTAAATGATTTTAATTTGATGAAGAAGTCTTGTATGGTGTCAAAACTACTTAGGCTCAAGTTGATGAGCTCATTCTCCAATTGGTGTCCTATTAACATGTCCTACTTCCCAAACAATACTTCAAGTGTAGTCCAAATTTGATTAGGTGAATTAGTGGATTTAATGTGGAAAATAAGGTTGGGAGATACATATAGACACAATAATCCATAGGCCTCATCACATCTATTATAGCACTTCAATTTTTCCACATCTAGCATTGGTTCAATTTATGCTCCCATTGTTATTAGGAACAATCCTTTACTCCTAAAAATATTAGCATATTATGTTTCCATTCACAATAATTTAATGGGGTGAGAAGGGAAACTTGATTTTTCTCCATAACTCTAGAAGAAATATTGATCTACTACAAAATAGAGACCTCATGTAGATAAATCACAAATAACCTTCAAAAACATGAAAAAATCCATGCATGCAAGTGTGATGCAAGTAGAACTCCCTAGATAATCAATCCAAGGGTAACCTGTGCCCCCCGCCAAGAATATATATATTTTTTAATCATTTTTTATTCTCGAAATCATCCAAAGATGCAAGAGAAGAGCATACTCAACATATAAAAAAAACTTCAAAAATAAAACTCCCTTTAAATAGCCTTTGGCTCTAATATCATGTGATATTTGGTTGCATAACCAGTCAACTATGGGTGCAAAACAAAGGCTGCAAATTCGTTGTAGTTGTTGTTGCATATCTACTATAGCTATTGTTTTGAATTTGTAGTGGATGTAGACCCCCTATAGTTGTCGCTACAAACCTACTATATGTCCTATTTTGAATTTTCAATGGTTGTAAATGTGTTGTAGTAGTGGCTACAAAACCACCCAAGATATAGAGTCTAAAGAAAATCCCATAGAGAAGAGAAGTTAAAACCAGATTTTTGTAATAGGGAATCCCATCTCTCATTAACTCTACAACTAGCTCATTGAACAAATATCAATATATGCAATACAAATAGAATCCCATGCTTAGAGGATTTAAGAAATAAAGCCATACAAGTGAATGCCATGAATCTCTCGATAAATCAAGGAGCAAAAATAACTAAATAAGCTTAACTTCCTATGTGCATGAAAGTTCTAAAGAAATTAGAAAGTGCACTAAAGTAAGCAACATATGCACAATATACACCAACACTAGTGTCCTCATAGCCTAGCCTGGGGTGGAATCCACAAATAATTGCCCACAACTAGTCGGAAAATTGCTTACCAACAACCAATTTCCTTGGACCATATTGTTCAGATGATAAATGTTCCATGTCTATCATGTGGATTTGAAAGATGTTCTTTGTAAATGACCCAATGGTTTATTGGGTGGTTTTGAAATAATATCTTTCAAAGTGGCCTAATAGATTTTTTTTCTATCTTTCAAAGTGGCATATTCAAAATGGGCCCAATGGCCTATTGTGTAAATCAAAAGTGAATAACGAACATATTTTGAAAGGACCCGATGGTCTATCAAGAAAATTTGAAAGAAGATATTTTGAAGCGACCCAATGTTCTATTAGGCAGGTTTAAAAGAACATATTTTGAAGAGGCTCAATGGGATTATGTTTTGTCTTTCAAAGTGGAATAATTTGAAAGGGCCCAATGGCCTATCGAATCAATATTTCAAAAGTGTCCAATGGTTAGATTTCAAAAGGGTTGAATAGACTATCATGAGGATATTTTGAAAGTGGTTGATAACAATGTTTCCAAAGGGCCCAATAGCTTGCCATAAGGGATATCATTCAAAAGGTGGATATTTTTTGAATGTGGTCAATGGCCCGTTAGTTACAACTTTCAAATAGGCTCGATGGGTTATTCAAAAGAGGCTTGATGGTATAATTTTTGTTTCAATATTATGCATCGTGCTCATCTTCAAAAAATGCCCATTGTGATATTTTGAATAACCTTGATGGGCTATTCAAAAGGGACCCAGTTGCCAAAATGTGTGTTGTTTGAAAGTGGCTTGATGGGTTATTTGAATATGACCCAATGAATATGAATTCTATTAAAATGAGCTAAGGTAAGATCCTTCCAATTGGCTCGATAAGAGTTCAAAAAGGGGATTAATTTGATTGAAAAAGGAATTAAATAACCTCAAAGGGCCAAGATCAATGGAAAAGATGAAAAAAGTGCCCCTCCTCCTCAAATGTAATGATAGAGGGAGATGGGTATGTTACAAGTAAGTTTTGATTATTGAACTTATGTTTACTAAGACCAAACCATACTCTTCTTGCCGTATGTAAGTTCCAAAAAATTCTACAATAGTTGAAGATAGGTCAAGAGGCGTACATGAAAAACAATTTCTCTTTTGTATTGATTATTCAGAATGGAAGGTAAATCTTTACCTCCAAATTCAAAGATATTTTATATTTAACAATAGAATAGGAAAATTAGAATAAGTGTTTTTTTAGTTACTATATTTTTTCTTTAAATAATCTATCAAATTACATGCAAACATACTAAATGTAGAAGAAGCAACAAGAATAAAATGATTCTCCAAAAATAGGAATTTTGTTGGATTCGAATTTATCTTCCAACAATGACTATCGATATATCAAAAACAATATTTGAATCATAAAAAATAGAGCTTGCTAATAGAAATTCAACCCAAAATTTGTAACAACCTTGTTATTATATCCATTGATCTGAGGGTCTCCATTAAATGGACAAAGATCATCACATAGTCATTGTATTTCACATAAAATTAATGGGAAGATAATTTTTGAGTATTTCTAATAGATATACAATAGATAATTCTTCATTTCAATTAGGAATTCAACTAGATTGAGTACCTTGAAGATAGCTAAGAACACCAATAACCCATATTCCATATTTAACATAGCCATGGAGACATTCATTGTTGTAAACCATTAACAAAGATAAGAGAATCATTTCACACATAGGAAACATCACAACTATAAATAAATCCAAACACAAGACATAGTGTTTGCATTGGAAACCCAAATGGGAAAACCAACTTTGAATGGTCGTTGAATTCTCATTTCAACAATCTCTAGTACAATGCATCTCTTGGCTCTCTATGCATTATCCTCTCTTGTCCAAAAAAAATCTCTTTGAGAGTGAAATAAATGGAATAAATAGGGAGAGATAGGGGTAAGGGGAAAACCAACATGAATGACCCTTTATGTCCCATTCCTCGGCCTTCTCTCCTATTTTTTTTTTCTTTTCATTCAATTCACTATTTTTTTTTTCTTTTTCCTTATTCACTTTTTATATTTGCATTGATTTTGTGTTTGTTACCTTCATAAATTTTTGAATTGGCTTGCAAGAACTGAGTCTTACAACCATTCATTGGTTCGATCCATTTCAAATTAATTGTTCTCCTATGCCTTGGAAGGCTCTTTTGATGATGAACTTTTCTTGACAAAATCAAGCATCTTGATATGATTCTACTCATTAATGTGAGGAAAATGATCAAGTTGCTTCTTCATGCACTTGTGTTCATTATTATTGAGCCTACTACAATAGGCAGATTTTATCCTCTCAATATTAGGCTTATCACCTTTCAAATGGGAGGTTTTAAAAGAAGATTTAGGATTCTACTCCTTTCTCCACTCATCGTCCTTCTCATCTATACTTTTCTATTTCTTGTTGTTGTTGTTTGAAGCCTTTGAATACTTTGTACCTTGAATGGAAATGAGTGCATGTGCCTTTGTAGATTTCAATGTACCCATGTGCACAAGTTTGTCATGTTCCTTGGTAAGTGCAGTAGCAAAGTCGTCAAGAGATGGAATTTTTCATTTGATTCTAAGTGCATCATAAGTGGCCTAGAATGTAGAAACAAACATGGAGAATTTAGGTATGATTTTAGAAACAATGGAAAGAATCAATTGCTCATCCTTTTTCTCAATATTGCACTACTTTAGTTGCAATTTCAATAATTTTAATTTGGCGAAGAAGTCTTGGACAGTGTCAAAAATACTTAGGCTCAAGTTGATGAGGTCATTCTCCAGCTAGTGTCCTCTTAGTATGTCCTACCTCTCAAACAATAATTCAACTGTAGTCCAAATATACTTGGGTGAATTAGTGGATTTAATGTGGAAAATAATATTGGGAGATGCATATAGACACTACAATAATCCATAGGCCTCATCACATCTATTATAGCACTTCAATTTTTCTGCAGCTAACATTGGTTCAATTTATCTTCCCATTGTTATTAGGAACAATTCGTTTATCCTAAAATAAATCAACATATTAGATTTTCATTCATAATAACTGATTGGGGTGAAAGGGGAACTTGGTTTTTCTCCATAACACTAGAAGAAATATCGATATACTATAAAATAGAGACCTCATGTAGCTAAATCACAAATAACCTTGAAACCCATGAAAAAATACATGCATGCAAGTGTGATGCAAGTAGAACTCCCTTGATAATCAATCCAAGGGTAAACCCCCACCCCCCCTCCCCAAGAATCTATGAATTTTTTTTATCATTTTTTATTCTCCATATCATCCAAAGATGCAAGAGAAGAGAATACTCAACATATAAAAAAACTTAAAAAATAAAACTCTTCTTTATATTCAGAAGTTGCAGATTCATTATAGTTGTTGTTGCAGATCTACTATAACTACTAGTTTGAATTGTAGTGGATGTAGACCCCCTATAGTTGTTGCTACAAATATACTATATTTTCCATTTTGAATTTTCAATGGTTGTAGATATGTTGTAGCAGTGGCTACAAAACCACCCAAGATCTAGAGTCTAAAGAAAATCACATAGATCAAAGAAGTTAAAACTAGATTGTTGTAATAGGAAATCCCATCTCTCATTAACTCTACAAATAGCTCATTGAATGAAGATCGATATATGAAGTACAAATAGAATCCCATGCTTAGAGGATTTAAGAAAGAAAACCATACAAGTGAATGTCGTGAATCTCTCCATAAAGCAAGGAACAAAAACAACTAAATAAACTTAAATTCCTATGCACATGAAAGTGCTAAAGAAAGTAGCAAGTGCACTAAAGTAAGCAACATATTCACGATATACACCAACACTAGTGGCCTCATAGCCTAGCTTGGGGTGTAATCCACAAACAATTTTCTATAGTTGGACAAAAAATTGCTTACCAACAATCAATTTCCTTGGACCATCTTGTTCAAAAGATAAATGTTCTATGTCTATCAAGTGGATTTGAAATATGTTCTTTTGAAATGACCCAATGGTTTATTGGGTGGGTTCAAAATAATATATTTCAAAGTTTCCTAATATATTTGTTTCCTATCTTTCGAAATGGCATCCTAAAAATGGGCCCAATGGCTTATTGCATGAATCAAAAGTGGCTAACGATCGTCTTTCAAAAGGACCCAATGGTCTATCAAGAAAATTTGAAAGACAATATTTTGAAGTGACCCAATGTTCTACGAGGAGGTTTCAAAAGAACATCTTTTGAAGAGGCCCAATGGGATTATGTTTTGTCTTTCATAGTGGAATCATTTGAAAAGGCCCAATGGCCTATCGAGTTGATCTTTCAAAAGTGGCCAATGGATAGATTTCAAGAGGGTCACATGACCTATCATGAGGATATTTTGAAAGTGGTCAATAGCCATCTTGCAAAAGAGCCCAATGACTTTCCATAAGGGATATCATTCAAAAGGTGGAGATTTTTTGAATGTGGTCAATCAGCCATTAGTTTCAACTTTCAAATAGGATTGATGGGTTATTCCAAAGAGGATGTATGGTATGCTTTGTGTTTCAATGGTATGCATATTTCTCATCTTAAAAAAAGGCCCATTGAGATCTTTTGAATAAACCTGATGGGCTATTCAAAAGGGGCCCAATGGCCTAAATGTGTGTTGCTTGAAAGTGGCTTGATGAGTTATTTGGATACGACTCAATGAGTATGCATTGTATTCAAATGATCCAAGGTAATATCCTTCAAATTGGCTCAATAAGAGTTCAAAAACGGAATTAATTTGAGTGGAAAAGGAATTAAATAATATCAAAGGGCCAAGATCAATGGAAAAGACGAAAAATGTGCCTCTCCTCCTCGAATGTGATGATAGAAGGAGATGGGTCTGTTACAAGTAAGTTTTGATTATTGAACTTAACTTTACTAAGACCATACTTTTCTTGCCATATGTAGGTTCCAAAAATTGCTACAACAGTTGAAGATAGACCAACACACAAAATATAATTTGTCTTTTGTATTGATTATTCAGAATGGAAGGTAAATTTTGCCCTCCAAATTTGAAGATATTTTATATTTAGCAATAGGATAGGCAAATTAAAATAAGCATTCTTTTAGATACTTTATTTTTCTTTAAACAATATATCAAATTACATGCAAACAAAGTAAATTTCTAAGAAGCAACATGAATAAAATGATCCTAACAAAATAACACTTTTGTTGGATTTCAATTTATCTTCCAACAATGACTATCAAGATATCTAAAACAACATTTTAATTATCAAATTTGTTTTTACAAAATCAAACAACTACTAGTCATATATGTGGAAGTTGAGTACCAAAAGTCCAAGTATGGAAGCCTAGCAAGTGACCTAAAGTTTTTCTCATGGGTATAAGGATATATATAAGGGGCTACTACCCCTGTGCTAAGATGGTCACTTCCAAAAGGAATTCAATGCATTTTTCTTTCATTTGTAAATATAGTTGCAAGCCAAAGGGTTCATTTGTAATAATTATATGATCAGTTAATCAGGTAATCTACAGTTAACAAAACAAGCAAGAACCATCACATTTTAAAATAGGGTGGCTTCGTTGTTTTAATGTAATTTGGTGCTCATATTTAACAATTGAGAGGTGTTGGACTTCATACGTTTTTTCTTTTAAGTGGCTATGGGGGAGGATAGTTGCTGTCACATGGGCAAACCCAGGGTTCGGCTCCAAGAGTGCACCAACAAGCCATAACTACTGGCTCTTTTGGCAGCACCTGCGAAGCAGATGCAGTCTCACTCGAAGCAGTTATGAGGGGGTTGTAGGACAGAGATGTCTACAACCAAAGGGAATATCAAGTGGATCTAACAAAAGAACAAGACAACATTCATATATCACTTATCAACTTAGATCTATTCTACACATCTACTTATCATGTCTAAAGGAGTAATGCAATCATAGTATAATAATGACAAATACAAAATACCAATCACACACAACACAAAATATACGTGGTTCACCCTCTCTCTAGGGATACATCCATAGAACTGTGCTATAATATATTGAGGTAAAGCATACAATTCTTGTCTGCACTCTTATCTATCATATCTTATTTGTTCTCCTCTCTTTCTCTTCCCTCCCTATGCACCCAACTGCAGGGTTGATCTTCACACCCAGTTGAAGATCTTACAATACCAGGAGGCTCTCACACTTAGCACTTCTCTCTCACAATACAATAATCAGTCACATCAACAATGATAACCTCGCTTGACACCAACCCAACCCAGGTCCTCTTGACCTCTATTTATACATTACAATACTCACCGACAGCCTTAGGCTGAAAACTATATGTCCAAAACCCTAGATACCAAAACCCTAGGTGTCTAAAACCCTAGGTCAACTTGACTCATATTTTCAGGGCTTCACCAACTTGTCTTTCCTTCCTTCTCACGTGGTGCTCCAAAGAATCCAATGGTGGCTTTTTCTTCTTGATGACATGTCCACAATCCTTCTTTATTTATTATATGTCATCCTCGATCTCCTCATCCAACGACTCTCTTTCTCTTGCTTTGCTCCATATTTTCTTCTCTTTTGTTCACTTCAACCCAATAAAAGTTACTGTGTCTTCCACGCAGTTCACATTCTCTCTTTTATTCCTTGATCTTCACTTTCTTCCATACCCAAGGGACAACAATCCCCCAACACTCACCTGTGGCTCATCCCAAGGCACTTCAGATATGATCTTCTTGTTTTACTTCGAATCCAGGTTTTGCAGTGAAACCTCTGCATTCTTCTCTTTGCCTCCTCTCCATCCCTTGTGAAAATTGTCTTTGTTATGTCTGGTACCCAGTTTCAACTGCACCTGGTACCTAGACCCTTTTCTTGATGCTTCTACTGAGAGCTACAAGGCATCTGGTTGTCATAGTACAACTTCAGCCGACTCCCATTCAGTAATCCTTCCTTCCATTCTCCCTTTAACATCTTCAGCTATGTAGCTCCTCCTTCTATGACATAGGTGATATCATATGGTCCGAGCCAATGTGCTCTGCGATTTCCATGATGTTTTATGAACTTGTTGTCATAGACTAGCACTAGGTCTCCTTGTCTAAATGTCTTCTTCTTGATGTGTCTGTCATGGTAGGCCTTCTCTCTTTCCTTCCGAACTTGCTGATGGAATCCTGCAATGAATTGATCTTCCTCAAGTTTGACCAACTGTGCGAGCCTCTCTTGAACAACTCCAGTGCCATCCATATATTTAAAAGCATCAATTCTCAGGCTTGGTACCAGATAATCCATTGGAACAACAACTTCAAGACCATATACCAACTTGAAGGGGGTCTGCATTGTTAGCTTCTTGCAAGTGGTTCTATAGGCCCATAACACAACTGGCACTCTTAAATCCCAATCATCTCTGTTCACACAATAAATCTTGGTTAGTGTTGTCTCCAATATCTTGTTGAATGCTTCAACTGTCCCATTTGCTTGAGGATGGTAGGGTGTGCTCGTCTGATGGTGGATTGTAAATTCTTTAGTCAAGGCTTCAACTGGCTTATTGATGAAATGTGTTCCTTGATCACTCATAAGGATCTTTGGGCATCCAAACCTAGTTATGATGTCATCAAATATGAAGCACGTGGCTATAGTAGCACTACAGTCCTTGACTACTCTTGCTTCGACCCATCTAGTCAAGTATTATGTTGTTGTAATTATGTACCTTGCTCCTGTACACTTTCCTGGTGGATTTATAGGTCCAACAAAGTCAATGGACCATTTCTCAAATGCTTGTAGGGTCAGTTGTGGTGCCAATGGAATTTTATCTCTTATGGATTGTTTCCCAACCCTCTGGCATACATTGCAGGCTCTAGAATAGTCTTTAGCATCTTTGTGTAAAGTAGGCCACCAAAGGCCAGCTCTAAGAACCTTATGTGCAGTTTCTTTACCTACATAATGTCCTCCTGTGATGCCTTCATGAGCTTCTGCGAGGATCAGCGGTCGTTCTGCCTCCATAACGCATCTTTGCAATATCTCATTCGGTCCCATCTTGTATAGATGTCCAACTATAAGTGAGAAATCTTGAGCGCACACTACTAGTTGTTTCGTCTGTGGAATTGTATACTCACTAGGTGCCATTCATGTTGATAGGAACTTGACTATCTCTACAAAGTGGTCATTGATCTTTCTAAAGGCTAGTAGTTGTGCATCTGGCAGTGCATCCTCTAAACTGGTCGGCTATTCACCATGTTCCAACCTTGACAAGTGGTCAGGACCCTTAATCATTCTTCTTGGTTTTACTATGATCTCAAAATCATATTATTGAAACAACAGAAGACATCTGCATATCCTTCCCCCCAACACTGGATTTTTGACTAGGTATTTCAGCGTGAAGTGATCAGTAAACATTTTAAAGTGTCCTCTCAACAAATAGTGGCAAAATATCTGCAATGCATACACCATGGTTAATCCCTCTCTTTCATTAGTGGTATAATTAATCTCAGCTGTAAATATCTTCCTCGTAGAAAAGGCTAACGGGTGGTCAATGTCTCATGTTCCTAGTTTTGCTAACACAACTCCCAATGCAATGGAAGATGCATCGACATGTACATGAAATTCCTTGGTCCAATCTAGAAAGACCAGAGTGGGCGCAGTAACCATTTTCTCTTTCAGTGTGTCGAATCTCTGCTGGCATTCTTCAGTCCAACTAAACTGACAATCCTTTTTCAACAGCTTCTCCATGGGTGCTGTAATTTGAGCATAAACCTTAATGAACTTTCTGTAGTAGCCTGTGTGTCCCAACACAATGCACAACTGTTTAATTGTTGTAGGAGGGGCTAGATCAACTATAATAGTGATCTTGGGTGGATCTGCCAACAATCCTTGCTTACATACAATATGTCTTAACAGAAACCCAAATGGTGAAAATAAAATGCACTTCTTCAGATTCAAAGCAATTTGACACTGCCTGCATTTATCCAACATTAGCCTTAGACATTCAATGTGATTTTTCAACAAACTAAGCACAGTCTAGTCATCAAAACATGCTTCTAGAAATTTATGAAAAAATTCTTTGAATGCTTCAACCAGCACCTTGGAAAAGATGGTTGGGGCATTCTTCAATCTGAATGGAACCACTGTATATTGGTAGGATCCCCATTATGTGGAAAACGTGGTCTTATGGCACTCCTCCTTGGCAATCTGGATCTGATGGTATCCTGAAAAGCCATTTGTAAAGGAATAAACCTCCTGGTCTTCCACGTTATCTAACACTTCGTCAATGAATGGTGTAGGGAAGGGGTCATGCAAACAAGCATCATTCAACTTCATGAGATCTACAAAGATCTTGATCTCGCCTATCTTCTTGTCTTGCACCACCATAGGGATAATCCACTCTGATTCTTCCATAGGTTCTATAATCCCTACTTCGATCATTCTGTCAAGATCAATCTTCACTTTCTCCTTATATTTAGGGTTAAATTTGTAAGGTCTCTATTTGACTAGTCTGGCATCTGGTTTTAAAAGGATCCTCATATCTCCCATAGGACCTTTAATTCCCTTCATATTAGTGAATTTGGTTGGAAACAAGTCCTGATATTCATGTAGCAACTCAGTAATCTTGTCAATGGTAGCAACATCCCAATAATATCCGACATTGGCAAGATTTGGTGTCTCCTTTGTTCCAATATTGAATTTATTAATATTGATCGGCTTTCCAATAAATGGTAACTCAACTCATGGCCCTTCCACATCTCTTTGGCCTTCTGTTTCTGTGATGTTCACCTTCCTCGGATCATCGTCTTCATCAACATTGATGTTGTAACAGCCTTGTAGTTTCTGGAGAGGTGCATTCCATTCATCCTCTTCCTATTCTAAGCAGAGGCTATATACCTCCTCGAATACTTTTTGTCTCACAATCTGTAATGCTTGATCTACCGAAGGAAATTGAATTTCAAATAGGAATGTAGTTATAAAATTATGAGTCATACCTTTCCAATCTGTAGTGATGAGGCACAGTTCTTCTTGAAGGTACCAGTTGATAGGTGTCGTTTCCAGTGTGTTGATGAATTTGTGCACCCATTTTTCTTGCAGAATGTCACTCTAGGCCTCTTCGCATCTTTGCACATGGTCCTTTGGGCAACTTTGACTTGTGTAGCGAACTTCGCAGCCTCCTACTTGTGCTGAGAATCACGCTATCATCAAAGTACGACATTGTACCCAATTTGTAATATTACTTTTGTGTGTCCCCAACTGTCTTGCTAGTGTGGATTTCAAGGCCTCATCCATTGCCAACAACCTCTATTTTTTTGGTACACTTGCTTCAAATTATGATAAGAAGGATTCTAACGGATTCAGACCATCAAATGTGGGTAGGTTACGTACTGTTGTGTCGATCCAACGAACTTCTTTGGTTAATCTAGCACATCTCCTTGTAGATACTTCATACATCTAGTTCTACTAGTTATCTAGTACTTCTTTTGAGTCTGATGAGCATGCGCTATCACTTCGCCATCTTAGATTCCCACCGTCTGTAGGATTAATGTAATCATGTTCTCTGGCTGTTAGCTTGTAGATATTTTCTAGTGCATATGCATAGTCTTCCTCTCTGATGGGCTTTGTGTATCATTGAACTTCATCCGAATCGAAAGGTGTGATGAACCTAAGGCCATATCTTTCAAAATTCATACATCTTTTCTTTCAATCTACCACAGTGGAATTATTAAAGGCCCAATTGATTCCCAACAGTGTGGGGTAAGGACAACTATCATCAACTATTTCAATTACCTCAAAATCTGCAAACGTTCTTACTCCGTCGATGTCCACAGGGACATGCTCCAATCATCCAAATGGGATGACAACTTGATTATTATCCATCCTAAGCCTAATAGGGGAATAGATAAACTTTGTTTTTCCCATCAATGCCCAGTTTTTCTTCGTCATGACATTGACCTCCGACCCTAAGTCAACGACTACATAGTTTATCTCATACTTTCCTATTTGAGTGTTCAAATGTAATTCCTTATTTGTCCTTATCTTTTTATCGATTTGGTGTACTTACCTATTCAGTAAGGGGTATATATTTCCTTTCTCATATTGTCTGATTAAATTTTGTAATTATTGTACAGTGCTTTCATCCTGAATCAACTTAATACAAGTATGTAAAAATTTCATGATCTTCCTTACCTCTTTTCCTCCTCTTGGCGAATTAGTCTGATCAAATGCGTGAGGCATTCCATACTCTCTTCCTTATGGTCTTGTCTTTGATGAAGAACCTTGGTCTCCTCTAAATTATTTTCTTTCTTCCTCTAATATTTGTATTTCTTTCTTTGCATCAAAGGTCTGGGTCTTCTCTATAGCTTTTCTAATTCCTAAATATCCTATAGTCTTTCCTTGGATCAGTCTGTCTTCTCTTGTAACAGTGCCTCCTCTGGTTATAAAAATGACTCTAGGGTCTTCTCCACGAGGTTCAACATAGATTAGTTGCACTTGTGGGTTTTGTAGAGGTCCTCATCTTTCCTGAAGCTTAGCTAGTAGTACAGGACAATCTTCTATAACATGGTCAAAATAGCAGTAGTAGCTGCAAGTGGTACAATGGTTCTGACAATCCCTTGTGAGGTGTCCTAGCTGTGTGCAATTATAACATATGATATATCTTCAACCTCGACTCATTCCTCCTCCTCGTCCTCTTCCTCTGAATCCACCGCAAGGATTGAAGTTTCCTCTTTCTAGAGAGTTGTACTGCGTAGTGTTTCCTTCTTGTTGTACTTCGCCTTTAATCTTATATATGTTTCTTTACCTTTCATACATGAGATCATAAGCCCTACAATCCCTATCATTATGTCCTATAGACTTACATAATGTATAGTACAAATTTGTAGGTGTCTGAACATAATTTTTCATATAATAGCACTCACCAATACAATGTCTTTTTTTGCATACCTCGCACCAGGGTAAGGTGACTTGATTCAAGGGGCTCAAATATCTAGAAGCCAAATATTCATTGAATAAAGGGAAGTGCTCCTTTTCATGACCTTCTGATCTACATTTGACACACCATATGTCTTCTCTTTTATATTTACGCTTGTCTTTCTTCATATCTTCGACCTACAGAGACAAACTAGTTAGCTGACTCAGGATCTAGCTCATACCTGAGCTGGATTCTCCCATAAGGGTTGATTATAGCTTCATGGAAATCTCCAATGCATTATCCTGTGAAGCAACCTTCTATTGCATCAGGGGGACTCTGATGTGTGCTAGAAGGGAAAAAATAAACCATTCCTTGTTCTATTCATTTGGGATCTGAAAAGTCAATCGGTCTGTCAAGATTTTGAATCTCTGATCGAATTACCACACAGGTTCAACCACCTTCTTCTTGATCTCCTTCAGATCTGTGATACATTAGGATTCTGACTTAGGTTTCTTGAATTCTGCAATCAGTGTGTTCTTGATCTGATTCAATGGCTTAGGTTGTGCAAGTCCTTGGACAAGTTTCATGTACCAACTCAGTGCGCGATCTCTGAGAGTTTTACTGAACTGGGTTCTTTTGATAGATTCATCTGTGACATTCTTAATGTTCCATATGGCTTCACACAGGAACCGGTGCTGATCAAGATCTTCATATCCATCTCCCCTAAAGATAGGGAGTCTCATCTCATATGCCATAGATCTTCCTAGGCTTCCTGACTGAATATGTGGTGGGCTACTATGGAAAGTGCTCTGGATGCTCTGGTGAATGTGATTACTCTGGTTGCTTAGTACTGAATCGACAAGAAGGATAACATTACTTACTTCGATGGTTTGCACAGTTTCTAAGTTTTCAGGTTCTACTCAGCGAAGCTCTTCAACTTGTCCTTCCTCTATCCCAATGGGTTCTGAATGTTCTTTGGCCATCAGATCTGCTTCTTCTCCACTGTACAAACCCTCCTCCCCATAGTTCTTCTTAAACAAGTTTTCAAGGTGGACCTCTCAGAAAACTCTCCCACCTCTTCTGTGTCATTATCATTGTCCGAACTTTTGAACATTAGCGTTTCTTGATCCGACCAATCTATTGTATCTTCAAGTTGTTCTTCTCGTGCAATAACATCTTGATTCTTAGCTTTAGAAAATGCAAAAATCTCCCTCAAGGTCCCTTGAAAAAATATCTCTTGGCTTGGCTATATGATTCTACTCTATCAACAACAAACTCTGTGATGTACCCTCCAATGGTATTATCAAACTAGTGATCTACTGTTCGTGATACAATGTTATCATCTTTCTTGACCTTCTTGATCAACTCCGATGTACAAACCACAAGAAGTATAGATTGGATCTCGAACTGGGTATATGGTGATCTATCTAGCCACTCATATAGCTCTTGATGGATTCCTCCAAAAAATATCTCGTGTATATTGGTAAAGATATATTTCTCTAACTAGTCCTTTGAACTAAGATTAGGGTTCTTGTTCTGGGATTCAGCGAAGTCCTTCTCTTGATCTTCTATCCACTTTTGATTCTATGTCTTCGATGGGAACCACCTTGACATTCCCTTAAGAAGATTCAGGTCCCGGAAACGGAACCATTTGTTGGCACATGGGAAGACCTAGGGTTCAGCTCGAAGAGTGCACCAACAAGCCCTAACTACTGGCCCTTTTGGCAGCACTTGCAAAGCAGATGCAGTCTCACCTGAAGAAGTTATGAGGGGGTTGCAGAACATAGATGTCTACAAACAAAGGGAATATCAAGTGGATCTAACACAAGAACAACACAACATTCATATATCACTTATCAACTTAGATCTATTCTGCACATCTACTTATCAGATCTAAAGCAATAATTGAATCATAGTATAGCAATGACAAATACAAAATACCAATCACACACAACACAAAATATGTGTGGTTCCCCCTTTCTCGAGGGCTACATCAACATAACTATGCTATAATATATTGAGGTAAAGAATATAGTTCTTGTCTGGACTCTTAGATAGCATATATTCTTTCTTCTCCTCTCTTTTTCTTCCCTCCCTGCACACCCAACTGCAGGGTTGATCTTTGCACCCGGATGAAGATCTTACAATACCAGGAGGCTGTCACACTTAGCACTTCTCTCTCACAATACAATAATCACTCACATCAACAACAATAACCTCTCTTGACACCAACCCAACCCAGGTCCTCTTGACCTCTATTTATACATTACAATAGCTAAATGAAAGCCTTAGGATAAAATCTAGGTGTCCAAAACCCTAGATACCAAAACCATGGGTCAACCTGACCCATATTTTCAGGGCTTCACCAACCTGTCTTTCCTTCCTTCTCGCACGGTGCTCCAAACCATCCAACAGTGGATTTTTCCACTTGCTGACATGTCCATGATCCTTCTTTCTTGCTTATCTGTCATCCTCGATCTCCTCTCCCAACAAATCTCTTTCTCTAGCTTCACTCCATCTTTTCTGCTCTTTTGTTCACTTTGACCCAATAACAGTCACGGTGTCTTCTGCTGTAACGACCCTTAATTATTAAGATGATTCATTTAAGTATAATTAACTCTTTAATCAAAATGGTTGATGATTAATTTGATTAATAATTAATTAACTAATTAATAAAGTATTAAATTAAAAAAGGAGAATAAAATAAAACATTTAATCAAGTTACGTATACATGAAGGGATCACATAAGGATCCTGAGAAGATAAGAGGATTAATGAATGGATAAGGGTAATAAATGGAGGGATAAGGAATTTAATGCAAGATGGAGTGTCAGTGAAGGGAGGAGGAATAAGGGAGGGAGAAAGGAGTTGAGAGGGGATCGTTTTTTCATTTTTGACGAGAGGGG
>JASDQU011402384.1:43779-66961 GCA_032191745.1 Picea mariana | reverse complement strand
GAAAATAACTCTGGAGCACCATGTGTGGAGACGCGCATCCTTCCATCCGTGCAATGGTAAAGAGGATGGTTATGAGAGTCATACCCCGCACACCTCAGATAACCACTTTGCCTTTGTGCCTTTTGGAATCCAGTTCACAGTGTCAATGGATATACTCGCTCATCGGCAAGCCACCACCTCGACCCCCTGTCAGAGTCACACATGCCCCACACGGGATAGCCTCGTCAGAAAATAAATATCTTCAATATCCCAGGAAAGGACATGAACACCCACTTGAAATACATGTTGTTCTGCATCCCACATATGGACCAAGTACTCTAATAGTCTTCGTTGGGCTTTCATGCCCTGGATCTTGAAAAAATTCAATAGGCCACATTGTCGAAGAGCATCGATGGTTCCTGAATCATTCAAAGCCATAGAGTTGTCATCTTCATGCTCATTCTCTCTCCATTCCAACATTTTTGCAATCAAACACCTACATGGAAGTAAGAGAGGACAGTTAGCAACCTTATCCATCTTTTTTGGAATTCTTTTTTCTTTAATGCTTGCTTTTCTCTTTTGGTTTTCAGCCACCGCAACTGAGCTTCAGTTACAGTGCGGTATTTCTGCACGCGATCCATTAGGCACCTGTGAAAATCATTGATTTCCGTAGGGCTCGATATTGGCCACCTGCGGCGGCCCCAACGCATGCCTACTAGCCCAAAAATCGCCCAAAAAATCATTTTTTGACCACCAAAAACAAATTTTAAACCATTGAAAAGGAAGAAGATGAAGGACTTACTGTTTTCACAGAAACCGTTCGTCGATTGATCGCCTGTGATCCTCGCAATTGACCACCGAAGTAAGGGGTGAAAAAGGGGGTTTTAGACAAGTTCTTGACCAAATACAAATGAAATGGTAAAAAAGAACTTTTACTCTTATTTATTTCATTTTTTACCCTTTTTCATAATATTTTATATTATATAAATGTGTTTGGTTATAAACCCTCAAAACTAATAGTCTCATGAGTGTATTGTTTCTTGCAGGAAGAAGACTAGAGTCTTAATTAACAGTGTATGGATCTTTGTTCCGTAATTTATTTTCTCTTCATTACGCATATCGATACTTTTTAGGGTTTTTTAGTAAAACCTCGAGTTCACTCTTTGTTCGTTCTCGTGCTCGAAAATTTATGAGAACGCAACCGAGTATACTTTTTTCATCCTTTCGTACTCGTCTTGGTCACACAAAAAGAGACACACATGGAGTATCATTTAAGCTCTTTTCACACTCCATAAAAATGAAAAGATTGTCGAGAGACCTTGTTCTGTTCACGCTCGTAAAAGTATTTGAATAAAACGTTCGATGGGAGACAGTTTATCACTTTTTCGGTCATGTTGAACTATTTTATGAAAAAGGAACTGAGAGAGTTCTCTTTAAAGTGTTTTTCAGACTCTATAAACATGAAAAACTCTCGATTTTTCTATCTTTGGACTCGTTAAACAAACATTGAAAGACCCACATGGGACCAAACCACTCCTTCTTAGGGTTCGTTAAAAATACTCTGAGGAACTTGTCCAAAGGATGAGCTTATATCAACAAGCATATGTTATCCTCCTCAAGCTTGTGTAAAAATAAATAGGTACTTGCCAGAAATGGCGGGGGGGAATTTGGGAAAGAGATGTGTTTATGTACCTGTGTTAGTGGCAGTACTAGTCGCTCTTGAACATGACACCCCCTTCGTCATTTGAATCTAGGTTGGGAAATCCATTTGTCTCTCGTCTGGCCTTCATCACATTCATATATTGGGTCATCTTTGAGTCAATGTTTCCAAGACCAGTTTCGTGTCATTCATATGTTCAAGAGAAGTCCAAACAATCCCTCCCTCAAGTCGTCCATCTGCATTGTCATTTATTACCATGTCAGCCTTCCTTGTGTCAGTTTCAAATCATTTTCATACTTTGATCTGCCCTTAATCTATTACTTATTTCATGTCACTGATGGAGGATACATCAAGGCCCTCCTTTGACGAGTCTTTTTCCTGTCGAATTCAACTCATTATCCAATAAAAATACTTAGAAATCATTTAGTACCTTAGAGCCTGCATGCCTCAAAGGAAGGTTTCTTCACTCTCGATAGTGGATTCACATCATTGATCCCCGATCGAGGAATTTCATCGAGTGTTCGAATTCAGCTCATTTATTCACATTCGTTGGATTGTACTAAGGTACCTTGGGATTCATTGACATCAATGGTGATTTCCCTCGCACTTGTTAACAGTTTTCATCAATGATCGGTAATCAAGTGGTTTCTACCATGTTTGACTTCAACACCTGTAATCGCATGGTTAGATTTGTACTTACGAACGACGGGATTGAAGACCCTAGATCTGATCTTTTTGGTCCAGGTTGCGATGGAGTATTTATGATTTGAATTGACACATAGATCCACTTTGTATGGCTCGTGGTTGTTTCTAAATTTACACTTTCTAATACATAGATCCACGGTGTATTTCTAGTGGCTATGTAGAATTTTGATGGCATGGATCCACGGTGTATAATTGGTGGTAATGACTTGCTTTTATGATTTCAATCACTTGTAATCTGAGGATGGGAATGCCTACCTCAGAAATGGTATAATTCTATGCAGATGCTTGATTGTTTGCAGGTTCCTGATTGGTGTGCTCCTTGTTTCCGACACACACATGCATTTTACAAAGTATTTTGGTTGTCACATGTTCCAGCCTCATACTTTTGGGGGCATTATGTTACACATTATTTTGGTCACTCTGATGATGACCCCATAGGCATGTGTTCAGGCTTCCAAAACAATCTTTCACATGAGGAAAATGGTTGATTTCTTCCCCTATAAGGCACATTTTTAGAATGACGCCGTAGGCTGACAGTGGTACATAGTGCGGAAATCCTTGATTTCCACAGGGTGCGGAGGCACTTGAAGCTAAGAAAAGGAAGAAGTTTCTAGAAGGAGAATATTCTAGAATGTGAGGTGGCATCTGTATGGTTGTGATCTTACTAGATTTTTTGATTTGGTGGGATCATCCTCATCCTAGTAACCACTTCATCTTTTCCTATATAATAATGGATTTCTCATGGAAAGGGTTAAGCAAGATTGAGAAAATAATAGGCTAAAGACTGTGTGAATAAGCCTGATACAATTGATGCTTGAGACCTCCATTTTTCCATCAAGATTTGTGGATTATCTTCATACAAATTCGGAGCAAGTGTATGTTTGTGTTGCAAAAAAGGACCACCAAAAGGGAACTTGCGACATCAAGGCACTCTGGTTGTATCTTCCACTTTTACTTAATATGATACAGTGGCATGTCTCTTTCCCATAAAATCATTAGCATTTTATTACATGACTCCTTGATCACATCTCTAGGTCTCTATTGAATCTACAATTATTGATTTCACTTTGGTTGGTTTGTGTCATTACAGATCTGATCTCACAAGAGCACCGGAGAGAAGCAGGGACAACAGAGATATAAGGAAGCGATATATAAAGGTATGTCATACACTCCTACTTTGGTGATAAATTCAATGGTAGCAACCTAGGGAAAGCGTCATTTCCTGTCTTGTTTTGTTCTAGATCCAGGTGGATCTAGGGAGATTAGTTTATGTCTGCATTCACCAATTTATCCAATAACAAAGAGCAGGCAGATCCTAGAAGGGAATGCATTGCATAAGAAATAACTTGGAAAAGGGAGGAACATTTTCCTCACTTTAAAACTCATAATCATGAGACAGATTTGTATGCTCAAAAGAACAGTTGTGAAAGAAAAGGAAAATAAACAAAATTAATAAATATGTTTAAATGGATAAGTTTGGTTAATCCATGATGTTTCAAAGGAAGTGAGGCCTTGGGAATAGCTCATTTAAGATGAAATTTCATTGATTATGCAAAGAAGTTGGACAAAGGGGAGCATACCTTGTCTCGTCTCTTGATGATTATTTTTTTTCTCTAAGATGAGAAAAATAAAATGTTGCTATGTGTGGATGATTCCATCATGAGAAAGTTGATATCTGTATGATTGTAGGAACAACATAAATGTTAATTGTTCTTGCACTCATAAAAACAATGAGGGAAATGTGGTAGAGTACATATAGATATGATGGATCATATATGGGTATGTTTTATCGATTTAAATGATATGGTACATGCATTTTTATTTAACATGACCACTAATATAATTGTGGTTGTGATGATGCATAATGTGAATAGGAATAGATTGGAGTTGTCTGGGAAGGACAATTCTCAATGGTGGACAACCTCAGGTAGAGGTTAAGTACAAGAAGGTTTTTGATAGAAAATATTGTTGAAGGGTTCTTGAGAGTCCCCATGAAGCATCACTAATGAGGTAACATCATAAAGGGTGCTGGCATCTAGGGAAAGTATAAATATTTCATGCCCATGTGACATGAGAAATGAAAATGGATTGGGTAAGAATCCCTTCTTTATATCTTGATCATATGCATATGAACTTAATTGATTATTGTATGTCATTGACACCCAAGAATGGTAAGATTCGGGAAAATAATCTGAATCATAGAGGAAATAACCTATAGTAGTCAAGGATGATTGAGGTCCTTACAATAAATTCATGAACAAATGTTTCATGAATGCATTGAACAATCGAGAATGATTGGAAACAAGAGTGCTCATAAGAAGCACGTTGATTGAATGCATTGAGAAAGTGCATGTTGACAAAGAGTGGGCATGCACGGGACAACCCTTATGGAAAGAAGACCTTCCAATATTCCAACACAGTTGTGACATGGAAAAAGAATAATTGGATGGCCATGAATATTGGCACCTTAGTGTTATAACTCAAAATTCCACTTATATGCATCCTTGATGTTGGCCTACTCATTCATACATCTGCCAACCCTTTTTTCCAGAGTTATTCTCAAAAAATAGGTTTTTTCATGGCATACGAGCCCTGTTGCATATGACGAGTGCGTACACATGCTAGTTTCATGCCTAAAATCCCATATATGTATGCTAGTTGTATAACTAAAAGCACGCGTGTACTCTAAAAAGTGACAAAAAGATATAAAATCTGTTCTTTTCAGCGGAGTTTACGGGCTATCATAGGTTTTGAAACCATCTTACCTCCTGTAGCCCCTCTAGCAACGAATTAACCATCATTTTTTCATATCAAAAAGGCCCTAGGGGGGTCATTTAGGAAAGAGAACTCTATCAAATTTTCTCCCTTGTATTCCAAGTCTTCTGCATTTTTCTTTGAGTTTCATCCTCAGCAATCCCTTCCATCCATCCTCCTTATACCATCTTTTAACACATAAGATTGATCATGTTCTCCAAGGATTATATCATACTATCAACTAACATCCTCCTTGGAGTATGCAATCTATGGTTGAGTTGGTGCTGAGAACTAGTTAAGGAAGAAGGTTGTAGGTTAGATAGGTTGCAAGCATCCTGGTGCAAGTATGAAATTACCAGCATCAACCTCATAGTCATCAGGTACTCCATGAAATTTTTTATCTTGCTTGGAGGTCAGGAAGGGTTTGGCTACTTGATTCTCCATTGGCACTACGAATTGGCTTAGGCGCTACGGATTTGGACATGTGCTACAAAATGTGTTGTTGAAACTCTGTTTTGAGACTGTTGAACTAGCGTTTTTGACGAGTTGACTTCCAGGAAGATTTATGGGTGAACCAAGATGAATTTTAAAAATACAAAGGAGGTTATTGTCAAAAATAGACGCAAGAACATTAACCTCTTTCATTTTTCACACAGGTGTCACGGATTGGGAGATTCAAAGGAATCTTTGAGCCCATTTTTTTCAATTTTTGTGATTTCCTGTTTGAGACATGTTTTTGTGACACCTATTGCAGACAGCTGGAGATGAATTTAACAAAATGAAGAGGGGTTTTTCTTCATAACAATATTATCTACAAAACCTGTTCTCATATTTTACACAGCGTTTATGGTTTGAGAATTACAAGTGGCGTTTTGAAGCCTATTTTTCAGAATTCCGCCTCCTGAAAAGTAGGAAATTAGTTAAAACATATCATTTTTTGTTTGTAGTTGTTTCTATTTTGGGAAAGGGGTTGGAGTTCGAATGGGTGAGCTGGAAATGACCTATATGGATATATATTCATTGTACAATAAGGTAAGAAGGTTGGACTCTTGGCTGGAGGATCCATTTCTATTGTTCCTAGGTGTAAAGACTCTGAATTTCGTTTTGCAGTTCAATGCAGAAGTTATCTCCTTCAGGAATTTGAGATTCGTCATAGTGTTATGTTTGTCTTGTAAATTTCCTATGTTATCTTCATTACCATTTATTGTTAATATATTTCTAGTATTTGACTGAGAGGAAATGTTTGTAATTCTTTATAGTTTAATGCTCCATTCATACAGCAAAGCTTATTGTGTTGTTTGTAAATCACTGGTTCAGAATTCATTCTTGCTTAGTTCTTTGTTCTAGTAGTTTCCCTCTATGTATGTTCTTCTGAAGCTGCAATAAGAATTCATCCATGGGTAGATGCTCTTACTATGGTGTACTTCACCCTGCTTTCATACTCTCATTTCATAAACTCTCAATTGTTGAACATAGTGCTTACTTTGCCTCAAACCTTCAAAAAGAAACCAACTAGTCATTGATTGTTAAGGCATTGAAAATTCAGGTTTTGACTCCATTGCCCAATGATACCTTTTCCTTTCTTGTCCCACCAAATTTTATAAAAACAAGCCTATTCTTATCATAAATCCAACCTTCTGAATGTTATTGTTGAATATCTTTTGAGCCTTAGAGCCTTTTGGCCCTTGAGAGAGCCCTCTCTGATTGTATAGGTTAGAATACAGTCCAAAGCGGTTGAAATGATTACCTCAGAGTTTCCTTTATATATCCCAAGGAAAATATTGGGTCTTAACATCTTGGCACCATTGTCGGGGAACCAAAGCTATCATCTTCCTCAGGAAAGAATGACAAAGTTTTAGAGTTGATTGTTGATGGTGAACAACAGTCAGATACAAGAAGGCTATGTACCTTTCACCTGGCAACTCCACTCCTGATTAAATCAAATTTACAGACTCCATTGCAGGGCAATCTCACATGAAAGAGATATGGAAGAAAAGTATGGAAGAATCAGGTACTCAGGCTTGAGTTTTCTTCAAGAAGTGTTATTTTGTTTATCAATATCTTCTTGTCCTTTCCTATTTTTTCCAAAAGAATTTTTCTTCATTTACTGCATTCAAATGAAGACCATGAGCCCACTCTTGTATATCCTTCACTACAAACTGTAAATACACCTTCTCCTCATATAGTTGATTATGACCAAGAACCTTTATCTGAGTCATTTGATAACCTTGAATATCCTTGTAAGTTTTATGAAATCAAAGCTGATATACCATCTTCTGTATCTATTCTTGTATCTTCCAAGATTCAGCAGAGATACAAACCTTTAAAGTTGTCTTCCATTCTTCATGATTTTCTTCCAAAGAATTGCAGATACCTTCCTATTTTTGATGGAGAAATTGAGAACCTTACAGTTGAAAAACATATTCAGGCTTTTGAGCATTTCATTGACCTCTTTGAAGTTGAGCATGATAATGTTTGTATGAGAGCCTTTTCCCAGTCTTTACGAGGGGATGTCAATCAATGGTTTAGGCATTTGTTGCCTGAGTAAATCAGCTCATGGAAGGAACTAAGTCATGCCTTTTTGAAATTTTGGGGCAAAAGAAAGTCATGGGATCTATTCCTTTTAGAATTTTATGCCATGAGAAGAATGAATAATGAAATTGTCTCAAATTTCAGTAGGAGATTTTCTAGTCATTATTACAAAATACCCGAAGAGATCCAGTCGCCTGAAGGTAATGCCAAGTTATATTATGCTATGGCCTTCCATTTAGATTTCTCTTTTTATCTCTTGGAAAGGAAGTCTGTGTCTTTGCAGCAGATGTTCTCTTATGCCCAAGAGGTGGAGGACAATCTCAGAGCTTGTGGCAAGCTTTCAAATAAGTTGGAGGATGAAGTGTTGAGTCTTAAAAAGTGTGAGAATAGGCATGGACAACAAGAAGAGGTTGATTTGGAACTTTGTTTATTTTGTCATGAGGATAATATTACAACAGATTATGATCAAGTGGCTAAATCACCAGCTATTGATCCAAATCCTCTTGCTATGGATATTCAAGAGGTTTCCCATTTACCTCCTTATGACTAGTATAATGATGATTATGACATTTTTCTTCTAGAGCAACCATTTGTAGGTTCATCTCCGGGAGATGATTATTTTATGCAATCTTATGAAGGTTTACAACCCACACATTTCATCCATGATGATAGACAACAGAAAGGTAGCGAGTTTGTTAAAGGAAATGCTATACCCTTGTGTTTTTCTTCATTCCAATTTCTGAAAGAGAGTGTTCACCATCTTATAAACCAACAGCCTTCTGAAGATGTTATTGATCCCATAGTTTGTTATGCAAAAGGTTTTACCAATTCAAGTTTGCAGCCATCAATTAGTTGTGAATTTGAAAGTGAAGATGATGAAGATATAAATATTTTAAGTGATCATGGATATGAGAATAGTCAAGCAGTTTTCTATTTGAACCATTCATTTCCTAAAAATTTATTTCAAGAGCAAGTTGGTCAGCAAACAATTTTCCTTTCTTCCTTTGAAAATCAAAATAACATTTCTTTTGAAGGACATCAGAGGTAATTTTCAAACTCTTTCCAGACTGATGGTGAGTATAAAGTATTGAAACAAAAAACAACATATGAAATTGAAGATAATTGTTTTATATGTGTTGATCAACAAGAGGTTTTTCTTTATGAGTTGCAAGATCCTTATGCAGCATGTTTGCAGTCAATGAGTGAGCTTAAGTTTTCAGATTTTGTTAGTTATGAAACTGATTTTAAACTCTTAGATGTATTTCCTTTAATTAGTTATTCCTTTTTTCCTTTGAAGAAACACGTGAAAGGGATCCAACCAGTGGACGAGATGCTTGCATGGCTCCATTGGATTTTTCATTTCACTTGATCAAACAACTCAAGGGATTGCTTAGGGTAGGTAGGTTGCGTGAAATAAGCTCAGCACCCTGAGCATCTCTTTCAACAGTTAGTTTTCAGTTTGCATTTGGTTTCAGTTGAAGATCGCAGGTTAGAACAGTTTGCATAGGTTAAAAGTTGAGAGCATCCCATGGATAAGGCACTAGAACTGCATGTTCTTGGAGCGTCACAGGGAGGTCTCCATCCCTTGTGGAGCCAGATGTTAACACATAAGATTGATCATGTTCTCCAAGTATTATATCATACCATAAAATAACATCCTCCTTGGAGTATTAAAGATATGGTTGAGTTGGCACTGCGAACTAGTTAAGGAAGAAGGTTGTAGGTTGGATAGGTTGCAAGCATCTTGGTGCAAGTATGAAATTACCAGTATCAACCTCATAGCCATCAGGTAATCCATGAGATTTTTTATCTTGTTTGGAGGTCAAGAAGGTTTTGGCTACTTGATTCTCCTTTGGCACTACGAACTAGCTTAGGCTCTACGGATTTAGACATGTGCTACGAAATGTGTTGCAGAAACTCTGTTTTAAGACTATTTAACTGGCGTTTTTGACCAGTTGACTTCCAGGAGGATTTCCAGGTGAACCAAGATGAATTTTAAAAATACAAAGGATTTTATTGTCAAGCACAGACCCAAGAACATTAACCTCTTTCATTTTTCACACAGGTGTCACGGATAGGGATATTCAAAGGAATCTTTCAGCCAAATTTTTTCAGTTTTCGTGATTTCTTGTTTGAGACATGTTTTTGTGACACCTATTGAGGCCATATAGAGATGCATTTAACAAAATGGAGAGATTTTTTTCTTCATAACGATCTTATATACAAAAACCGTTCTCAAATTTTACACAACGCTTATGGTTTGAAAATTACAAGTGGCATTTTGAATCCTATTTTTCAGAATTTCGCCTCCTGAAAAGCAGGAAATTAGTTAAAACGTTTCATTTTATGTTTGTAGTTGTTTCTATTTTTGGAAAGGGGTTGGAGTTCGAATGGGTGAGATGGAAAGGACCTATATGGCTATATATTCATTATACAAGAAGGTAAGAAGGTTGGACTCTTGTCTAGAGGAGCCATTTCTATTGTTCCTGGGTGTAAAGACTCTGAATTTTGTTTTGTAGTTCAATGCAGACGTTATCTCCTTCAGGAGTTTGAGATTCCTCATAGTGTTATGTTTGGATTGTAAATTTCCTATGTTATCTTCATTACCATTTATTGTTAATATATGTCTAGTATTTGACTGAGAGAAAATGTTTGGAATTCATTCTAGTTTAATGCTCCATTCATACAAAAAATTCTTATTGTGCTGTTTGTAAATCACTGGTTCATAATTCATTCTTTCTTAGTGCTCTGTTCTAGTAGTTTCCATCTATGTATGTTCTTCTGAAGCTGCAATAAGAATTCATCCATGGGTAGATGCTCTTACTGTGGTGGACTTCACCCTGTTTTCAAACTCTCATTTCATAAACTCTCAACAGTTGAACATAGTGCTTACTTTGCCTCAAACCTTCAGAAAGAAACCAACTAGCCATTGACTATTAAGGCATTGAAATTTCAAGTTTTGACTCCATTGCCCAATGATACCTTTTCCTTGCTTTTCCTACCAAATTTTATAAAAAAAGCCCTGTTCTTATCAGAAATTCGACCTTCTGAATGTCATTGTTGAATATCTTTTGAGTCTTAGAGCCTTTTGGCCCTTGAGAGAGCCCTCTCTGATTGTATAGGTTAGAAATATAGTCCAAAGTGATTGAAATGGTTACCTCGGGGTTTCCTTGATATAGCCCAAGGAAAATACTGGGTTTGTTCCAATATATAGCCCAAGGATTAATCATATGTTGTCATAGTTTGTTCTGCAACATTGTTTTAGGCCAGCTTTGGGAGGAGGCCTACAATATTGGAATGAACAATAATCAGAATGGATTGACAACAGCTGTAAGGACTTAAGGTACACATTTATATATTCTTTCTCTTCCCTTAATTATCGTAAGGTTGTGTTTGGTTTGGGGTAGAATAGAAGCCTTAATGTATTTTAAGGTGTCAAGGCTTTGCCTAGTCGCTAGACCCAGATTAGGGGGATTTCCCCATAGCACTTAGTTATGAGTAAAGAAAGAATGTTGGAATGCATTCATATGAAATTTTAATTTCATATAATATGTACGGATTCGAGGCTATAATCGGCTCAAAGAAGGAAGAACAGACCTATTGTAATAATGAATGTGGATAGGTAATCCATGTCGTGAGATATTGGTTGAGTTCCAACACACCACGACAAAGTGCCTAAGATGAAAAGTATGGTAATATGAAATCAATGCAAAGGGTGCATGAGTGTGGCCATGGACATTGGAACATTGATTAAAGTTATAATATGCTTGAATGCATTTTGAGAAAGCTTGGTATGCTGAAACAATACATGTGTAAGGAATGATGATTCCTTTTTACTTCATATGAATAGTGAATAATGTGAAGCAATTGTTGGTATGCACAATTTTAAGAATTGTTTGTGAATCATCATATATGTAATGTGCATAAGAACTAACAATTTGTTTGGCTATGTGAATATTTAAGTTGCAAGAAAGATGGTCTTGGATATGGAATTAGTGTAAGTCCATAAGGAAGACCAATGCCTGTTGGTTACAAAAGAGCCAAGATACCATGAGAAAGAAGTCTCGGGCTTGTAGAAATATGGTTCATGTATAGAACAGATTTGAACAATTTATAAAATGAAATTTAAAAAAATATGTGGGCAACAGATTGAAAACGTTTTATTGAAATTGATGATGGTATATCACGAATTCATCATATGCATGTGATACTGTGATATTATTGATATATCCTAGAGGGATAGATGATGGATTTCAAAGCTGGGAAAACATGGGAAAAAAAGGCTACTGTTGTGACATGAGAGCCTTGAGATAATCTATGATCACCATAAAATAATATCGTTTTGAGGTAACATGGGCCAGAGGGATGCCTCAACAGATAAACTTAGAGCGATGCCTCTTTTGTAAGACTCAGTGAAGTCTCTGAAACTCTTGTTGTGCGAGAAAACCTTGGCAAGGAAATATGGATCGCCTAAGTGACTATATAGAAAGGAAGGGGATGTCTGAGCCTGGGCCTGGAGGGTGAGTGACCACAAGGAAGATGACACTTTGATAACTCTTGTAAAGTATTTATTGGGATCATGATAAAAATGGGTATGTCAAAGAAATCAATGTTCCAAGTTAGTAAGACAACCTTATGGATATAGATCCATGAATTACATAGATAAGTATTTTGCTGAGAATGTGTATTTATCTTGAATTATAGNNGGACCAAGCAAAGGAGGATGTTGTTGAAGCAGCCGAAAGATAAATGCATGGCAGGTGTTGTTGAGAAGAACATTGAGGACGATGCTCCTTTTGAAGGGGCATGGTATTGTAATACCCCCTTTATAAACCCTTGATTATAGATAACTACTCGTAATTAAAGATTGATATGCAATCGAATGCAATTATTGTAAATGTATTATTGATTAATGGAGAATGATAACAACTGACTGTGGGGTGAAGGATTAAAATTATTGGCCATGATACCACTAAAGGAAAGAGTGAAGAAATATAGAGAGGGAGATCATCATGCCAAGATGACCCAATCCTCCTTGCCGAAACACTAAATATGGAAATAATAAGTTATTTTCTCGGTCCCAAGGAAAATTAGTTAATGAGGGAAAATCGTCAGTTGAACAAACAACCACCCTCAATGAATGGAAGTATGGGGGGGTGGTTAGGACAACAGAAGTTGTCATCCCAAGGTACAACAAAGTACCCATTTTTTAGTCCCCATTTTGACCCTCACTATTTCCTTTTGACAAAAGGAAGGAGGATTAGATCGAAAAGCTTCTAAGAGTATGTGCAAGAGATGACATGAGGTGATTACATGCAGAAATGAGAGAGAGAGAGAGAGAGAGCCCATGTATGGCTAGAGAAGGAGAGAGATGTGGGTCTCCAAGTAAAAATGGGTAGAAATACTAGTTCGTGATGCAGACCCTATTGGCCCCTCGGGACTGAGATCCGCTCACAGGATCATTTTATATGCCCTTCGAACCGGATCAACTCTTTTTCCGGATTCTCTTTTGGAATCGCCTTCCAAATCGATCCACAGGTTCTTTCTCGCGGTTCGCAGTCTCGCAAGTTCGTGAGTCGTGACCTCCGATTCTTCCTCTATGATTCCGTGATGACCGAGATCGCGAAATGGGTACAGTTCTCCCTCTGTCAACACCCTCCTTGCGCGACCACCAGCTAGGCTAAGCACTAGTGCCTTTCGCCTCTCGCGCCTTCACGAGTTCAAAGGTTCAACCTTTGGCACCTTCCTTCTCGAACCCCCGAGAGGAGAGATTTGACCTTTCTCCTCTCATTCTCACTTCTCACGACTTCGCGAGTCGAGGGCTCGAACTTTCATTCCCTTTACTTCCGAGTACCCGAGATGTGAGAGGTCAACGGGATGTTGACTCCTCCGTATATCTGACATGTGTCCGCTGGTCCACTTCTCGGGCCCACCGTGCAGTTCTGCCACGAGTCCCTCGTGCTGGCTCTCGGCACTTCACGACTTCGCTTCTCGCTACTTCGAGTACCCAAATTTTGGGCTCTCACCCTGCGAACCTCCGAGTTCAAGAGATCTCTAGATCTCTAACATCTGTCCTCTTTCCGGCGAATGACTCAAATTCCTTCGTTATCTCGCCTTTCACAATCTCGTGAGTCTCGCTACAAGGCCTTCGATTCTCCGACTCACGAAACCCCAAAACGTCGAAATGCTTGGACTCCGGCACGTGTCCAAGCACTAGCCCCCACTATGAAACTTTTCGCCTTGTCAGGGTTTTGGACTTCGTGATTTTGCGAATCCAAATGATGAAGTTTCGATCTTTCCACCCATGAAACCCTGAAATGGAATCTCGTGAGTAGATCCGACGGTCCTTGTTGGCGTGAATCTATGGCTCTCTCTCTCCTAAGCTTCCACTTCCAGAAAAATGACCACCGTAACCTCCTTGCTCCTCTGCGAGATCTGACGACTCGTGGGATTTTCGTGAATTCTCTATGGAGAATCTCGACCGTCTGCTTCTCCCTTAAAGAACTTCTGCACTCATAAACAAAGTGGTTTTCCACAGATCTTAACCGCCTACAACATAAACTTGCGATGCCTCCTCTCAACACTTGAAGGCACTAACTCTTCTGAGGTTTTCTTCTACAAATTCAAAGACTCTATCCTCCTGAAATTTTCTCCAACTCCGAGTCTTAAAGAAGACTCCTGCACGCACTCCTTGCAGCGAATTCTTCAATTACTTCAAAGAATTGAAGTCCTTCGACTCTGCGCACTCCTTGTAGCAGCAGTCTCTCAACAGTTTTCCAGGTCTTACAAACCCTAAAACTACCCTCGGCCTGCACACACTTTGCATGGTTCCTGTGCCTAACTGCACTTCTGAGGAAATGAGAACAAAAGCTATCCTATCTGAGCTTTCAGAGACAAACCTATGAACCTTTTTTCAACTCACTCCTTGCGGACAATTCAACTGCACTCCTTTGCAGGAATTCTTGCTTAGATAGAGAAACAATTGAAACTCATTTCCCTTTCTCTCTCTCAAACTTCAAACACAAAGCATGAAATCATATACACAGCATATAAAGCAAATGTATAACAGAAAGTAAACATCCATGAGCATAATATTCAACATGCATACATAGAGAACAATATGACACCATGAATTTGAATCGAAGCTCTTTCTATTCATTCAAATCTCTGCACATGGGTGTTTTCAACTTCAGTTCTCTACTCTCTTCTCTATGCTCTATGCTCATAATAATCTTACAATTATACATTGAGGGTGTCTATATCCCGTTTCCCTCTTGCGTTCTAAAACTGTCTAATCTAGAATTAAATTCTATCTACCTACATTAACTTTGCATAAATGCCTCTATCTACTTCATACGAGAGCGGGACGCTCAAGGTTTGATTACAATAATACAAGCATGCCTCCACTTAATGACTTCATTAATATTTCAAAACATTTTCAAAAAATGTGCTCAGTGCTTTTCCAGTTATCTCTTATCTCCGCGCTGGCTCACTGTTGGCTATGCTTGCACGCCCTTGCAATGCTCCTGCATTAGTTCGAGAGTCCAAGGAACCCAACCTAAGCTAAGAGGCTACGAGTTTGATGCTGGAAGGGTATCTGATAAACCTAGAAGAATCCTAAGCTAGGAGGGTGTTAGAAAAAATAGGATCGCAAAGCAACAAAATAAAACAAATGTGGAAATAAAACAAAAAAGTACACAATACAATAGAGACACAAATAGAGAAATTTCCAAGTCCTTCCTTTTCATTATGCAATAAAATGAAAGAATACAACCTACAACATGCCCACTATAAATTCCTCTTATTTCTCTCACAGTCTCCTCTCTAAGAATACAATATTCACTCACATAGACAGCCAAAATACAATTCCCTCAAGAAAAGAAGGTTTCCTTCTAGGGAAAAAAACCTAACATAACTTCTACCATTAGATTTTCAACCTTATAATGAACGGCCCATATTGACTATGAAATTACAATATTTTACAAGGAAATTTTCCCAAAAAAAAATTCCTCAGAGGGCTCTACCCCCAAACTCTCAGATGGGGGCTCGCTGGCCCTTATGCCCCCTGAACCCTTGACAGAAGGGAGATAGGAATAACTGCATACAAATCAGGAAGATAATCAGGCTCCACAACCAATAATCTCCCACTTGGATATTGATCACAACAACTCTACTGTTGGTGTACTTGTTGGACTATGATCCACCTTGGACCTGGAAAATTTCTCATCTTCAACTTCATGCTTGAAGACCAGCTAAAACTAAGTAAGAACTCAGTTTATCCCTGGTTACTACCTTTTTCAACATGTCTACAAGATTATGGCTAGTATGTATCTTTTCCAACTTCAAATGTCCATCTTCCTTCAAATGTCCATCTTCCAAGACAGATCGTATGAAATAGTACCTGACTTATATATGATTAGTCTTATAATGGAAGGTTGAGTTATTTACGAGATGAATGCACTTTCACTATCATAGTACAACCTGCTATAGTTGAATTCCATAAACCC
This sequence comes from Picea mariana, assembly GCA_032191745.1. Lineage (NCBI taxonomy): Eukaryota > Viridiplantae > Streptophyta > Pinopsida > Pinales > Pinaceae > Picea > Picea mariana. The sequence goes on along the minus strand of JASDQU011402384.1, from coordinate 50,824 downwards.
ATGTAACCAAATCATCTCTTTACTATCCTTTGTAACAACAACATACTCTTCTTCTGTTGTTGAGAGTGAAACAACCTTTTGCAGTTTTGAAATTCAACTTATTGTTTTTCCACCTACAGTAAAAACATACCCTGTGGTGCTCTTCCTACTATCTTTATCACTTTCCATATATGAATCAAAAGATCCCTTTAGAACAATGTATGAACCTCCAAAACATAATGCATGAGTAGAAATACCTCTTAAATACCTGAGAATCCATTTTACTTCCTCCCAATGTTATTTACCTGGATTGTTCATATACCTGCTCACAACTCCCACTGCATGTGCAATGTATGGTCTTGTGCAAACCATCAAATACATCAAGCTACCAACTGTTGATGAATAAGGGACCCTCGACATTAATTCTATCTATTTATGTGTCTTGGGACACATTTCCTTGCTTAATTTGAAATGGTTGGCCAAAGGTGTACAAACTAGTTTTTCATTCTGCATTCTAAACCTCTCCAACACCTTCTTTATGTACTCACCCTGAGACAATGTCACTTTGTAATTTTTATTGTCTCTTGTTATTCTCATACCAAGGATTTTCATTGGAGCACCCAAATCCTTCATCGCAAATGAATTATCTAATTTCCTTTTGATCACATTTATATCCTTCATGTTAGACCCTGCAACAAGCATGTCATCTACATGCAATAGAAAGATAATATAGCTTCCATTTTCTATCTTTTTAAAATAAACACATTGATCATATGACATCTAATATAACCATATTCTATCATAAACTTGTCAAACTTCAAATATCACTTCCTTGGAGCTTTCTTTAGGCCATACAATCTCTTCTTCAACCTGCATACCGAATTTTCCTTCCCTTTGACCTCATACCCATGTGGTTGTTACATATAAATCTCTTCCTCCAAATCCCCAAGAAGAAAAGTTGTTTTTACATATAATTGTTCAATATGTGAATCTTCTACTACAATAAGACTTAAAATATTCCTAATTGAAGTCATTTTAACAACAAGAGAAAGTATTTCATCAAAATCTATACCTTTCTTCTATGCAAACACCTTTACAACAAGTCTAGGATTGTACCACTTTTTTCCTCCATCTTCTTCCTTCAACCTATAAACCCATTTATTTTGCAATGCTCTTTTTCCTACGAGAAAATGAACCAAGTCCCAATTCTGGTTATTTTCCAATGAATCCATTTACTCTTTCATGTCTTTCTCCCACTTCTTTTTAGTGTCTACCTGCATTGCCTCTTCATAAGTTTCTAGTTCACCAGAATCAGTCAACAATAAATAATACAATGAAGGAGAGTATCGTTCAGGGGGTCTACTTAAACTAGTAGATCTTATAACAACACTTGCAGGAGTTTGAGGTACATGTTGCTCATGTTGTTGTACATTTTTATTTTCTTGTACCTTTGGAATTTCATTTTTAGTGATCTCATCAAGCACTATGTATTTTGTCTTTTCTTTTTCTTGTTTCTTTCCCTACAACTGATCCTTATACATGACCTTCTCATTGAATATGAAATCTCTAATCCTAATGATTTTGTGATTTTCATAGTCCCATAAGCGATAACCAAAATCATTAATACTGTATCCAATAAAGGTACACTTCTTGGATTTTTCCTCAAGCTTTGTTATATTTTCTTTATCAATATGGACAAATGCTTCACAACTAAAAGTATTAAGAAATGAGTAGTTTATCTTTTTAGCTGTCCATTCCTCCTCTGAAATGCCACCATCCAAAGAGCTTGAAGGTCCTCTATTTATTAAGTAAACAACAATATCTACAACATCTGCCCAGAAATGTAAGGGAAACCCAACATGCAATCTCATACTCCTTTCACGCTCCATGATTGTCATATTCATCCTTTATGACACACCTTTCTTGTGGTGTTCCTAGAACTATCTTATCTGTACAAATCCCATGGTATGAACATTAATCATCAAACTCCTTGATGTAATATTCACCTCCATTGTATGATCTGAGACACTTCAACTTTTTTCCTATCTCATTCTCAACCAAAGATTTTCATTACTTAAAAGTGTCAAAAACATCAGATTTTTGTTGAATGCAATAAACCCAAGTTTTTCTAGTTGCATCATCAATAAAAGTAACATAATAACGAGAGCCACCAAGAGATGATACATGAGATGGTCCCCATACATCTGTATGCACAAGCTCCTACTTTTCAGTCTTGTTTTCCTTTCTGACTCTAAGAAATTTGACTCTCTTTTGTTTTCCATAAACACAGTTCTCACGGAAATACAAATCAATTTGTTTAAGATCTAGCAACAAATTCCTTTTGTGAAGTATATGCATCCCCTTCTCACTCATGTGTCCAATCCTATGATGCCATAGTGTCTTATCCACTCTTGTAGAAGCTAAAGAGATAGAAGAGTCAGTATTACCAGTACACAAATACAATGTATCTACCTTCTCTCATTTTTCTATCACCAGTGATATTTTAGTGACCTTCCATGCCTTATCTGTAAATGTAGATATAGAGCCTTCACATTCCAACTGCCCTGTTGAAATTAGAATTTTTATTAGCTATGGAACATGCCTTACATGTCTCAGCAACCATTGGTTTCCATTATTTTTCTTTATTTGTACCTTACCAATTCCAACAATTTTACATGGTGCGTCATCACCCAAATGAACAAAATCACCTTGAACATAATCTTGAAAATGTTTCCTATGGCATGTGGCATGAAATGAAGCCCCTAAATCTACTACCCAAAAATCAGTAATATTATCTAAAGAAAGAATCAAATCATCTTGTAACACATCACCTGCTACATTTGCTTCTTGATTTTTCTCCTATTGTCCATCTCTTCGTTTCTTTGGAGCTCTATAGTCTTTCTTCAATTGTCCTTTCTTCTCGTAATTCCAACAATCTATCTTTCCTAGTCTGGATTTGGATTTTCCCTTCCTATAATTCTCTCAATTCCATGGACTCTTTCCTCTTTCCTTTTGTCTTCCCTTGTTCTCCATGGTCAATGCATTACCTGATGTATCACATGTGATTTTTCGTCGCATTTCCTCGCTAAGGAAAACACCAACAACTTCATCAAATTTCATAGTGTTTGAACCAGAGACTGAGTTACTTACAACCATGACCAAGTCGTTACAGCTTTCTGGCAATGAGCACAAGATTAGAAGAGCCCTAACCTCATCATCAAAGTCCAATTTTACAGATCTTAGCTGATTTATAACCGTGTTAAATTCATTTAAATGATCTAACAAACCCACCTTCTGACATCTTCATATTAAATAATAACTTCATTAGAAATACCTTGTTGGAAGTCAAGGTTTTTTCATATAGTTTATCCAATGCACTCATTAGATCCTTCGTTGTCTTTTCTTTCAAAATATTGAAAGCCACTGAAGCTACCAGACATAGTCGTATTGTTCCTAGTGCCTTTCTCGCAAGAACCCCCATTCTTCTTCCTTCATGGTCATCAACTTCTTTGCTATTCCTCCCATTGGTAGGTAAATATCCTTCTAATATAAATAAGCTTTCATTTGCATCTTCCACAATTGGTATTTTTTGTCGTTAAATTTCTCGATATTAAATTTTCCATCTTCCTCCATTGCTCCCACTCGAACCAGGAACCCTCTTTTTCTACGAGTTATCTTTGGCTCTGATACCAGTTGTTAGAAAAAATATGATCACAGAGCAACAAAATAAAACAAATGTTGAAATATAACATAGAAGATACACAATATAATAGAGACACATATATATGTGGTTCACCCAGTGTGGGCTACATCCACCAAAGAAATTTGTAGGTCCTTCCTTTTTATTATCTAGCAAAATGAAGGGATACAACCTACATCATGCTCGTTGTAACTTCCTCTTCTTTCTCTAATAGTCTCCTTTCCCAAAATAAAATATTCACTCACATACACAACCGCAATACAATTCCCTCAAGAAAAGAGGTTTGCCTTATAGGGAAAAAAACCCTAACATAACTTCTATCGTTAGATCTGTGACCTTATAATGAATGGTCCAAATTGAATATGAAATTACAATATTTTACAAGGAAATTTTCCCAAAAATGTTTCCTCGGGGGACTTTGCCCCCAAAATCCCGGATGGGGGCCCTCTGGCCCCCATGCCCCCCATTCCCCCCATACCCTCGACAAAAGGGGGCTAGGCATACTTGCATATAAATCAAGAAGATGATCAGTCTCCAAAACCAACAAAGGGTACGAGGAATCCTTTACTAGTGGTGAGGAGAAGGACAGTGGTCTTCACTTACCAAATTTTCCTGAGAACCTGAATGAATACCCTGGAGGTATCATGGCTTGGAACAGGGGTCAAAATACTGCAGAGATCTTTTGCTTTTGAGCCTATGGTTGGGTGGAAAGGAGAACACCCACAATCAGTTGGATGGTCACCAATTGTAACAGATAAGTATCTCTATACTATGTGTATTGAGTTGAGATGTATATATGAAATGTATATGTATGGAACTGCATGTGCATTGCATATATGAGAAGGATAATACTGCATTTTACCTTGAATGATTAAGGAACTATACGAATGGTTCCCTCCTATGAATGTAATCTTGGAATACATATGTATGCTTGTGCCTACTATGTGTGCATAGTAGGATATTGTTGTAGTGTGACGTCTGGGAAAAGAAAAATAGAATTATAAACTAAGAATGAACAATACTTTCTAGAAGGAATGGGTAGGGTGCCTTGAGATTGGCATTGGAATGTCTCAATCCCTAAGAGAGGCCTCTATATGGTTTAGAGAGCCTTAATTTTTTTGTGGAATCACATGTCCTGGTATGGATAGTTTGCAGGACATGAATCACCACTTAAGTAGTGAAGAGGCAATGCCTTAGTAGTTGTTTTGAAGAAAAGTGAGATCTCTTGATGACCTGGCAAGCCTTAGAAGACCTTCGAATAATCCTCAAAAATTGTCCAAGTCCTGAATCAAACTATTATCCTAGAGAATATGTAGGCCATGATGCCTGTAGAATATGTACTCCAAATCAACAAGGATTGTTGATATATTGGAGGGTGGTTGTGATGGATTCTAGACCATTAGATCCCCTTGTGGTGATCATCATCAAAGAGTAATGGTCGGAGTAGCCTCGGATTCTCGAAGTGGAGGAACGGATCTGAGGAACAATGAGGGTCATAGATTGGTGAACCGATGAAATCATTCTCCATCGTAGATTGTAATGGTTCTTTCTCAAGTGAGACTAAGAGGAGAAGTGACCTCAACAGGACATGTCATGCTGACAGGGGGCACCAATGTGTCCAAAAGAGGACAGGTGATTGTAACTGGTTGGGTAAGCCCTTGCATCAGGTAAATACATGTAAGGGAACATCATTCCATGCATCAGACCGTGAGTGGATTCACGTGTCATGTGGATGTCAAGCTTAATTAGATATTTGAGACATCAATCAACATGATTCATGATGCCACATGTCATAGAAAATGGTGATTTTCAAGCATGGAACGTGACCAAATATGTGAGCATTGTAGGCACGATGACTCTAGGACGACACGGTACAGGATTTGTCAGAATGGTCAAGGATGAGCCCCGGTGGGGCTCAGTCCTTTGGTTGGTCACCCGTAATTATTGACTATTGGATTTGAAGGTAGGTAAATATCCATTATTGATCAGAGAGTGTTTCCTTCGGGATGTTTGAGTGCGGGTTGCAAAGGGATTCCAATGGGGAAGACTCTGAAAGGTGATCTGGAACATTGGATCTCTTCAAAGTGAGTATCCTCTGGGAAGGAAGGTCGAAGTAGACTTGGGTTTCCTTAGTGGGGAACACTCCGATGGAGAAGACTTCGAGGAGTACTTAGGGTCATAGATCAGAGATCCACCGCAAAGTAACTGTAGTCGTAGATCATTGTGTGTCTCACCTGGGTGAGGCCAAAAAGGAAACGTGATGTCATGTTGACAAGGATGACATCCCCTATCCAATGCACAATAGACAAGTTTCAACACTTGGATGGATAAGCCAAGCGCTCAGAGTTGACATGTACACCACATCAGTTGTAACATCCCTAGCCACCCAGGTTGGGCCATGCTACTCAAGATAACTCTATGATACCAATTTGTAACATCCCCAACCACCAATAGGTCGAGCAATGTCATGGAGTAAACATATTTTTTCTTTGATACCAATTTATAACGTCCTCATCCACCAACATTATGGGAAACGCTACCTCAGACAGAGCTATTTTGCAGAAATATTCACATATAAACTTAACAGGAAATACAAGAAATAATATGCAAACATACATGCAACGAAACACATGATATTATTACAAGAAATATAGACATGCAATTAAATACATCAATTAACCATTAAGCACAGAAAATATACTTATCTCTTAATTAGAGTACACCAACTATGTGCAGACATTCCACGAACCTCCCAGCCTTAGACCACATTACTTATCACTCTCAGCAGTGGGTCACCCCTAAGTTGGGACTAAACTCCACCGTGTAAGGGATTCCTAGGCTAGGCAGGGAAACTAGGAAGTTATACAGTAAAATAGAAGGATTTCCTCCAAGGAACCACTTACGACCACAACTCACAGACTCTCATTTCCCACATGCATGTCCCACCCTAGGAGTATACACCTTCACTATCCTATAGTCCATCGGCTGCTTCACCTTCCTTTTCGAGGGTTCAACAACATGTCAGATCAAGAATTCTCGTAGCTCTATAGCTACGACTGGACTCCCTCCAGGAGAACTCACTTCCCCAGCACATTCTCTCACCTAGAGAGAGTTTCTCATAGGCCTGACAACCTGCTTCTTCTATCCACGGGTCTGACAACCTGCTTCTTCACTCCCGCTCACGGATAACCAGCAGTAGCTTCGATGAACCCCTTCAGAATTCAGCTAAGGTACAGGAATGTTGGTCATTTCAGAAATGCATAGGATATGGATCAATTCTAGCGGGTTCTAGAGGTGTGTGCATTCTCAGAGGTGTGTACATGTTTCATAGGTTGCAAAGGTCAATGAAGCAGGGACAAAAATGGT
>JASDQU011402384.1:2216-43679 GCA_032191745.1 Picea mariana | reverse complement strand
AGTGGAGATTAGTCCCCCATAAATCTTTCTTCATGATCTTTCTACACATAATGATGTTGTTATATTAATAATATGAATATTTACATGTACAAAACAGAATCTTGGCCTTTAACATCTAGGCTCTCTGGCCTAATAAACACATAAGATTACCATCTTATAATTACTTGGATCACTAACCTACAAAACATGTTACATTCATAATTACAACTGGGGCTCAGCCTTGGGATATTACAATACCCTCCCCTTATTTTTGCATTGTCCTCAGTGCAACTCATTTACACAACATCAACAAGATTTTCAAAATCTTTAAAAATATGTGGGTATTATGCCCGCATAGTATCTTCATGCTTCCATGTTGCGTCCTCAGGACTGTGCCAGGTCCACTAGACCTTTACAAGCCTTATGGATCGATTCTAGAGCTGCTTTCTTTTCTGGTCCAATATGTGCACCAGATGCACTTGTAATGTGCCTTCTTGCTCCACCTGAATCACATTCCAATCAATCACATGATTAGCATAAGGTATATATTTATTAAGAAATGAGACATGAAACACATTATGAATAGTCATTCATGTAGGAAATGCAAGCATATAAGCTATTGGTCCAATCCTTTCTAGAATTTCAAACGGTCCACAATATATGGCTACCAACTTGGAACAATTTCCCAGCTTCAGGGAACTTTTGTTGGCTTTCACCTTCAAGAAAACATGATCACCCACTTTAAACTCCCTATGGGTTCTACCTTTGTCAGAATAGTTTTTCTTCCTATCTTGGGCAGCCTTCAAATTATGCTTAATCTTTAAAAATTGCTCTTCCATTTACCTGAGCAACTCTAGCCCAAATATTTCTCTATCAACTGGGTTGTCCCAGCTTATTGGTGTGTTGCACTTTCTACCATAAAGTGCCTCAAATGGGCTCATCTTCAGTGATGCTTGGTACCCATGTTTGTACGCAAACTCTACCAAGTGTAGGTAGTCTTCCCATCTAGATGGTTTGTCCATCACATGCATTCTTAACATATCTTCTATCACTTGATTTACTCTTTTTGTTTGTCCATCATACTCAGGATGATAAGCTATGTTGAAGTTCAGGTTCATTCTCAACCCCTTGAACAATCCTCTCCAAAACCTCGAGGTAAATTTTGGGTCTCTGTCGGACACAATTGTCTTGGGAATATCGTGCAATTGTGTTATTTTCCTCATATAAATATCAGCAACATTAGATGTCGTGTGAGTAGTCTTCAAGGGAATAAAATGGGCATATTTTGTAAGCTTATCCACCACCACCATGATGACATCATGTTGCTTTTTTGTTCTAGGTAATCCTATGATGAAACCCATTGTCACCACTTCCCACTTCCACTCAGGTATAGGTAATGGTTTTAGCAACCCAACTAGGTGTCTATGCTCAACTTTGACCCTTTGACACTCCATACATATGGTGATGTATTCTTCAATTTTTGTCTTCATGCCTAGCTAGTAGTAATGTCTCTTGACTGATGCCACTATTTTCGGATATCTCGGGTGCCCAGCATAAGGCACATTATGCATCTCTTTCAAGATCACACTCCTCAATTTGTGAGAAATAGGTACAAAAAATTTGTTCTTGTACAAGAGAATTCCATCACTTCCCAATTCATAATCTTCAGCTTTCTATTGCATTTTACCTTGCTGCAATTTAGTTACCAATTCCATGTACTGCAAATCAACTTTTGCAGCCTCATAAATTCTTCCTTTAAGATCTGTCTAATACATGCTAATGGATGTAGCATGCAGTTCATGCACTCTCCTGCTGAGTGTATCAACCACTTTGTTCTCCTTTCCTTTGATGTGCTTGATATCAAAGTCATACTCACAGAGGAATTCCAACCATCTACTCTACCTAGCATTCAAAGTAGGTTGATCAAACAAAAATTTCAGACCATTATGGCATGTTCTCAACTCAAACTTCTTTCCCATGAGGTAGTGTCTCCATTTATTTAAAGCATGTACTATGGCTACCAACTCCAAATCGTGAGTGGCATAGAGACTTTAATGCTCTTTCAATTTCCTGGATTCAAAACATATCACAAACCCATTCTGGCTGAGGACTCCACCCAGTCCTTCTTTGCATGCATTTGTGCAAACCATGAACTCTTCATTCGAATCTTCAATCTTCAGAATTGGAGCACTAGTTAACAGCTGCTTCAATTGCTGGAAGATCTTTTCACATTCTTTTTTCCATTGAAACTTTACCCCTTTTCTTTGCAAGGAAGTGATTGGGTGAGCAATCCTTGAAAATCCTACAATGAATCTCCTGTAGTAGCTAGCTAGACCCATGAAGGATCTGACTTCTGTCACATTCTTAGGTGTTTTGCACCCTTTAACAGCTTCAATCTTTTCAGGGTCTAATGTTATTCCCTCTTCGGATATTATATGCCCAAAATAGTGGATTTGATTTTGGAAAAATGAGCACTTTCTCAACTTAGCATACAGTTGGTGCTCTCTTAGCACCTATAACACCATCCTCAAGTGTTTCTCGTGCTCTTCCTCTGTCTTGGAATATACAAGGATGTCATCCAAAAAAACAATGACAAACTTGTCCAAATATTCTCGGAACACACCATTCATTAAGCACATGAAAACAGTTGGTGAATTTGATAACCCAAATGGCAACACTGTGAACTCATAATGACCATACCTTGTCCTGAAGGCGGTCTTGTTGATGTCTTCCTCTTTAATCCTTACTTGATGGTATCCCAACCTAAGATCTATCTTTGAAAATATCCTTTCATCCTTCAACTGATTGAAGAGATCATCAATCCTTGGTAGAAGATACTTGTTCTTTATAGTCACTTTGTTCAACTGTTTGAAATCGATGCACAATTTCAGGGTCCCATCTTTGTTCTTCACAAATAACACCAGGGCACCCCAATGTGACACACTTGGGCATATGTACCCCTTCTTTACAAGTTCTTCAAGATGCATTTGCAATTCTTTCAGCTCTGGTGTACTCATTCTGTAAGTATTCTTTGATACTGGAGCTTCTCCAAGCATTAAATTTATAGAGAAATCAATATCTCACTTTGGGGGTATCCCTAGTATCTCCTTGAAAACATCTTCAAAATATTTCAGGACTACATGATCCTCCAATTTTGGAACCTTATCCTTAGGTGCTTCATCCATATGGGCTGCAAATATTTGGTAGCCCTTCCTATAACACTTCTTTACCTACATTGTTGATATTTATCAGACAGTAACTGCCCTGGGAATTCCTTGGACTGCTCCTCGATTTCCTTCCTCATCTAAGCAAGTTAATTCCCTATTATGACAGTCTAATATGGCATGGTGTTGATCCAACCAACTCAACAACATTTCTCTTGGCTCATGTAGCCAGCTGCACCAACCAGATTTCCCATGCTTTCTTCTTGGTAATAGAAATATTTCCACTACCTTAGGATCTATCTAGCTATGACTAGCCCCCAAATCAATTAAAATAGTAAAGGCATGGTTATTGATCATACCTTCGACTTCAATCATGTGTGATTGAAACTCAACTTTCTTGTTGTACAGGGATGCATAAATCCTAGGTACTCTTTTGCCCATGTCCTCCATTGTTTCTGCCTGCTGAACATTGTGAAAAGGTCTCACTTTTCCACTTTTATGACGGAAATATCTAAAATTATGATCTCCTTTACAAACCCAACATTGCATAGGTGTCTTATTTGGCCTTTCCCACCTACGTCATCCGTCCTCGGCTCGCTCAAAACTAGTTGTCCTTGAGGACTATTTCTAAAAAATAGTGGCTTGTTCCCCTTCTGCCTTTTCTCCTTATTAAACTTCCTCTTGTCTTCCCAAGATCTTTGGAAAGTAGGATTTCCCTTATGCTGATCATATAAACACTTTGAATTCCTTATGATTTCTTCCATAGTTTTAGGATCATCATACTGGATTTTGTCACTGATAAAAGATGGCAACCCACTCAGATATCTATGGATGTTGACAGTCTCATCCTAAATGAGAGGGACATACTTCAACAGCTCTAGAAATCTCCTTTCATATTCATCTATAGTCATGCTGCCCAATTTAAGTTCAAAGAACTCTTTCATCTTCTTGTCATAGTATCTCTTGGTTAAGTACTTCTTTTCAAAATGTTTCTTGAATTCCTTCCATGCGACATCCTTCTCTCTGATGTGTTGCACTTGCACAAGTTTATCCTACCATATGGATGCCTTTCCTTTCAGCTGATAGATTGCAATTCTTCCTTCTGCATGAGAGGAATAATTATGCAATTGGAAATATTTCCTCATGCCAAGTAGCCATGTCTCATCCTATTCATCTTTTGGTGCTCTCCATCAAAAGTAGGAGGTTTGATCTTATTCATTTCACCCTTTAGTTCATCCACTTTATATCTCCGATGCTTTTTGGTAGGAGATGGACTTGAACTGTTGTGTGGCCTCCTTTTGGAATGCCTTTGAAAGTGATGGTGATATTTTTAACTACTTCTTCCTCTTCTTTCCTCATCAGGGGACTTGTGGCTCCCTGATTTGCTGGATCCACTTTCCATATCCAACTTCTTTTTTATTCTTTCTAGGCTCTGCATTAACTTCATATTGAAGTCTTCTTGTTTCCACTTGGATTTCTTAAGCATTTTTTTATCTGCCTGGTGAGTTTGGACCTATTTTTGAAAAATTTTAATGATTTTCATCATGCTCACGTATTTATCTATTTCTTCTCCATGTCCATTGGAGTTTGTTCCTTCAACTCCCAAATGGACATACATTCCTCTAAATTCATCCTTTGGAATGTAAGCATCTTGTGCCTCCTCCATTTCTCTGCACTAAGTGACAATCATGTTCGGTTCTGACAATTGCTAACTCTAAAAAATGTGCAGTCAACCGAATTTTGTCAGGCTATTAGTCTTTAATAATTCTCCAGAATAAATTAAACAATCTAATTCAACAAAATAATATCATAATCCATTTTTCGCGAGTCTTAGTCGATCAAGAATCCCCACAACTCTATCTCTGATCCCTGTTCTGTTCTAAAATTCACTTTCGGGTGCTAGCCCCTTTATCTTCAGCCCTTAATTCGCATGTGACCAAGTGCTAATAGTTGGGTGCTTATCCGGAGCCTTGAAACTTCAAGGCTCCAGAGCCTCGAAGGTTTCCCTTTTCGCACATCACAAACATCACATAACCTTGAACTAGCGAATTCACGGAGGACGGTGGATCTACAGTCCACATTCTCTGCTAAGATCTACAGTGGATAGGAGCTCCGAGACTCCAGGCTTTGGTAGTTTCCAAAACACATCATAAAAAATATCCTAGAGTGTCGAATTAGCAAACTCACAAAGTGGGGTGGATCAACAATCCACGGCTTCTCATCATCTTACAACTAATATTTACTATGGAACTTGAGGCTTTGGGAGTTCCGAACTGTCCATACTCTAAATCCTTCTGGAGTTCCAAGTCTCCATATTGTTGCATTTGTTTCCAAGTGTCATTTCCCGATCAACGGTCGAGATTAACTTTGTCCCTCCGGGCTTCGGGGCTTCAAGGCTCCGAGACTTTGGAGCTTTGGGGTTCTAGGACTTCGAAGGATTTCACATTTTCACACCCCAAAACTCCCAAACCATGAATCTTCAAATGCTTCCATGTCACCCCCAGTGATGTCTTCACATCACGTCACTTCGGTGCTATGGGACTTCGGGGATTTCTCTACTCAATGCTAATTGTAACACCTTTCCTCCAAAGTACCAAGTATCCAACCTTCATGATATGGTGCCACACGTCTACCGAGGTCAAGTTATCGTGGTCCCGGTCTGGTTAATTCTTCGCCAAGGTTTTAACTACTTTATGTATTCATCAGGGGCCCCACTACCCATGCTCGAGAGGAGTGCCACGTGGCAAAATAATAGAAGCGAACACATGGCCCAATATGATGGGTGACATATGTCATGTTCTAACTGGAATTTCTATCTTCCAAGGGTTCTTAGCTCACTAACACATGGCACACATCCCATGTGTCCACGTCATCCCTGGTGACGTCAGCAGACCACATCACTTTGGGACTTTAGGCTTCGGGGCTTCGAGAGATTTTACACTTGCAGACTTCAATTCTCCCGAACGTCGAACTTCTGAACTTTCTTACCTTCCGGGGTCCACATAGTACAATTGTCAACAATTAAGGTGGTGGCACATGGCATGTCTAGGAAAGGTCCACGTCATCACAAGTGACATCATCATGCCACACCACTTATGTTCTTCAACTTCGGAACTTCAGGCTCTGGGGCTTCAAGATATTTCACACTAGCACACTCCAATTCTCCCGAACGTCTAAATTCTGAACAAGTTGATCTTCTGACACGTGTCTCCTTTTATGAACGGTCCGGATTAACTTCGTACTTCAGGACTTTGGGAGTTTTCTCCTTAACACACTATATTTTTCCTGAATGTCGAATTCCCGAACAAGCCAATCTATCGACATGTGTCCCTTTTGATGAACGGTTTGGATTAACTCTGGACTTCGGTACTTCGGGAGTGTTTGCCTTAGCACACTTTGTTTCTCCCAAATGTCGAATTCCCGAACAAGCCAATATGTCGACATGTGTTTCTTTTGACGAACGGTTCGAATTAACTTTGGACTTCAGGAGTGTTCGCCTTAGCACACTTTGTTTCTCCCGAATGTCAAATTCCCAAATGGTTGTGAGATCTATGGCTCACAACCACCCGTGCGTAGATATGACGACTGAGATATGTTATTTTCATCATTTTGCCTTAGCTTCTTACTCTTGAATCAATCTAACGTCTCTAATCTGTCCTTGGCCAAATCCAATGGTAACAATTCTCCCTAGATCTACAATGTAGATCCTCTTCAGGACTTTGTAACTTCGGGCTTCGGCCTCTTTTTCTCTATAACACATAAACTTTGTCGAAGTCGCAAAGTACGAAGGACTTGGAGGTTAACTCTCATGCACCTTTTTATAGATCTGACGGTTGTGAAGGGTCTACCTTCTCTCGAATAGATCCTAAGGCCCAATTTTAAACCTCCCGACCCAACACAATGGTTGTTGTGGCTTCTTTCTTTGTTTCCATTCCATAAGCTGTTATACCTCCTAAGCTTCTAAACACAGTGCAAGTGTTCACACAGTGCCTTCCTGACACTCAGGAATGCTCTGAACTTCAAATTTTGTCCCTTTCGATAACAATTCACTCTGGAACCTTTGTTTCATTAACCACTAACATGGCCCATCCAAGATCAATGTCAAAACCATGGCTCTGATGCCAATTTGTAACATCTCGGCCACCCAGGTCAGGCCATGCTACTCCAAATAATGTTATGATACCAATTTGTAACATCCCCAGCGACCAATAGGTCGGGAAACGTCACATAGTAAACATCTTTCTGATTTGATACCAATTTGTAACGTCCCCATCCACCAATGGGTCGGGAAATGCTACCTCGGACAGAGCTCTTTTGCAGAAATATTCACATATAAAATTAACAGGAAATACAAGAAATAATATGCAAACATACATGCAGCGAAACACATGATATTGTTACAATAAATACAAACATGCACGTAAATACATCAATTAACCATTAAGCACAAAAAATATATGTATCTCTTAATTGGAGTACACCAACTACGTACAGACCTTCCACGAACCTCCCAACCTTAAACCATGCTACTTATCACTCTCAGCAGTGGGTCACCCCTGAGTTGGGACTAAACTCCACAGAGTAAGGGATTCCTAGGCTAGGCAGGGAAATTAGAAAGTTGTACAGTACAATAGGAAGGATTTCCTCCAAGGAGCCACTTACATACACAACTCTTAGACTCTCATTCCCCACATGCCTTTCCCACCCCAGAATTATACACCTTCACTTTCCTACAGTCCATCGGTTGCTTCACCTCCCTTTTTGGGGCTTCAAAAACAGGCCGAATCAAAAATTCTCAGAGCTTTGTAGCTGTTACTGGACTCCCTCTAAGAGAACTCACTTCCACAACACACTCTCTCACCTAGAGAGAGTTTCTCATGGGCCTAACAACCTTCTTCTTCTATCCATGGGCCTGACAACCCGCTTCTTCACTCCCGCTCACAGATAACCAGCAGTAGCTCTGGTGAACCCCTTCAGAATTCAGCTAAGGTACAAGAATGTTGGTCATTTCGGAAATGCACAGGATATGTCTCAATGCTGACAGGTTCCAAAGGTGTGTGTGTGCTCATAGGTATGTATAGGTTTCATAGGTTGCAGAGGTCAACGAAGGAGGGACAAAAATGGTTGTTTTCATGAAAACTCAGTCTCTACACCTGCGTGAGTGGGGAGCCTGGAGAGAATGGCGAGTGAACCCTCCCCCCAACGATGTATTTTCCCCCCATAAAATTGCATGCACCTAGGTTGACACATGGCTCTCTTGGGAGCTCGTCCCCCTTCACTTGGAGTTCGTTCCCTTTTTCAATAGGAACTTAGGATATCAGGGTTTATTTCCCAACTTTATCATTTTAAGGAAATACATTATAATATTCCCTTGGGTTAAACCCTCAACCTTAGATCCTTTCTCCTAGCCTCTTATCCCCCTTCCCTTACCCATCCTAGTGGAGCTTAGTCCCCCATAACTCTTTCTTTGTGTTCAGTCTACATGCAGCAATGTTGTGATATTAATAATATGAATATTTACATGTACATAACATTCTCTCTAGCCTAATAAACACATAAGCTTTCCAGCTTATAATTACTTGGCTCACCACCCTATAAAACATGTTACATTCCTAATTACAACCAGGGATTGGCCTTGGGATATTACATCAGTACATGTGGAGGCCCATGTGTCCAGCGATGATTGTGTCACATGTCATGGTAATTTGGAATTTTGATGGGGTGGATAGTGACATGATATGAGTGTCAGGTGGCAGGCGATGATAGGTCCACATGTCATGCAATGGTTTAACTAGGTGGTGAGGAAGGGTCCCCGTCGTGGTAACATCACCAGGACATGGATTAGCATCATGTTGATTGTGGATGGGGAATTGTGATGGAAGTTGGGTCTTCTATCTAAATCTTGATCAATCTCCGACATTTGATTCTCCAAGGAGGGAGTAGAACGTTAATCCTATACCATTGGTGCCACTCTGACAACTACCTTGGGTGGTAGGTCATAGTAGCACCATGTGTTCGAGGTTTCCATGAGGGAGGAGGTTTTTAACCATCAACCAAGTAGATAATCTGATGTGATTGGGGTCGTTTCCTGTCCGACTCCAAGGACTGTTAGATTGTTCAAAGGGAATGCCATCAAAGCAGGCTGGTTAGAGTAGCTCAAGACACCAAGATGAGTGAAATTCGATGGGAGGATTCCAAGGACATATGAGGATCATCAATTAGGAAGATTATGAGATCTAATTCCAACCGTAGATCTCTATGGGTATCATTGGTTTTGGAGGATAATTCCAATGGTAAAGGAAGGCTCTAAACAAACCCATGTCATTGATTTAGAGGTCAGATAGGTCAAGGATCTAATGATCTCAGTAATCTAGGTGGTCGGTGTTTCATCCACATACACATCATGGCCACTAGAATCTAATGTTTCATGACAAGACAGTACCATGTCGGATGGTCACAGGTGATGGGGAGCCATGTCGGTGAAACATGGCGATGAGGTGTCATTTTTCCAAGGAAGGCCTATGAAGATTTGAAAGGCCATAACTTATGATCAAGGAATTGGATTTGAGCATGAATATAGTTGTTGGAAAGCTCAAGATGAGTAGAAGATGATGGTACCATTGAGAAGAGGTTTTGAGATGGTTGAGGAAAAGTGAAATTTTGACACCCCATCCCTTAAAAGGGTACTTAGGGGGTCGAGGGTCTTACAGAGGACTGGGTAAGAATGGATAGGGTATTGTTGCTCCTAGTATTCATGAGATGAATTATTCAAGATTAGGTCTTGGATATGATGTTGTTTTTGCCTCCTTTCCTACACCTACCCTTGCCACAAAAAGGTAAGTTTTGTTTGTTGTAGGTGGAGTTCAAACTAATTTTCTAGTTGAGCAATATACTGAACCGATTGATGAGATGGTTGTTCCTAACATGCCAAAAGATGAGAATATTATTGTTGATGACATTGTTTCTGATATACTGGGTTGTTTTAATCCTAAGAGTACACCAAACCCTGAGCCTATATCTCCTTATCATCCAACATAGAACTTTGTGCATTATCATTATCCTCACCATAGAACTTGAAATAATGGAAATCATGATTTCTAATCTTTTCATAAGAGATGTGACATAAAGATCCATGGAAGAGTACCAACCACCAGAATAGAATCTAGTTGTATTGATGAGTGGTCATGGGCACATCTAACCAGATGTTTGAGGAGTTCCTAATGTTGTGTTTTTTCGGTTGTACAGTCATACAATGTTCCTATTCATTATTGATTTCTTTGCAGTGCTCTACCAAGGATCTACCTGACATGACAATTGACTAGAATTCAACTCAGATATTGGTCAACTGAGACTCAACCCGAGATGAAAATCGACTAGAAGTTTTTGACTACATAGTTATTTTCCATCGAATGATGTTTCGATGAATATATTGTTTTGATACTTTGATCCCTCGGTCATGTTTAAAGGGGAGATTATTTGAAGTTGTTGATGTGTAAACCCAACTGATATTCTTGGATTTGAGAAGACCGACTAGACCATATCTAGCTGTGTTGTTGGGGGTTGTACTTATGCTTCTTATAATTGATACAAATATTGTTTGGATATAAATACTGTCTAGCTGGGAAGATATTGTTGGGTTGACAGAGATGGATTATATTGGTGCATTCTTGCCTAGTCGACTCATCGACCAGTTGGTGTCGTATGGTTGTCTAGTCGACAGATTGACTGAGACCGTGTTTGGAGAGCATGTTTTGCAACCAATTTGCAATAGATTACTACCTTTTTTCCTTGATCTGTGTTGGTGGTGATCAAACTTCCTCTGGAGTGTTGTTGTACCATCTTGTGATCAAATTTTATAGTCAAAACAAATTCATGGGGGAAAGATGCAGAAGTTGTTTTCCTCCAACCTGAGTTTATAAGCGGGTGTTGGAACATGTGATTCCATTGTAAATCTCACCTTGTCAGTTGAGTGGGTCGACCAATCCTTTCGGTCAACATATGACTAAATTGTTGGTTGACCATGTCCACTTAGGATCCCAGATCCGCATTTTATAGGTAGATGCAACCAACTCCACCTGAGAATATTGGTTTGGTCCTTAACTGAAACCTATTTATAGATGATATTTCTGATCAGTATAATGATAATCATTAGGATATATATTCTCACTCTCATGGATCATGCTTTTGCTTCATTGCTACAGTGTCTTTAGACACCACCACTAATCTCAGATCCATTATCCTTTGTGTTTAATGCTTGTCCCAATAGAATTTTCCTTTCCTTTTGATGTCAATTCAGGATTACCATAATCTCGGGTCCTAGTTGACACTTTAACCTTTGAATTCATTGTATTGATGAACGACATGGTTCCATCTGGCAAGGGTGCATTTTGGGTGCCCCCTTGTGGATTTCTAATGGAAAATCTCATCGTCATATTTTGTCCTTGAGGGAATGGGTTATTCAGCACAACAGGATACTATTGTGCCAATAGGCATTGAGTCTCTTCCATCTTGGGGCATTGATGAGTAACATGATCATATTTACAAATTTTGCATGGAAACTTCACCTTTTTATTTTCCTTTTTATACCCCCAACATTCGCGTCATATTTAATGTTCTTATTATTATTTCCACCCCCCTTCTTATCTTTACTCTTTTTATTCCCTTTGCATTGTTGGTTACCCTTTGGGTTCATAGATTACACAACATGTACATATAACAATTGGACAGTGGAAATGGTCAAATTCATATCTTGAACAGCCGTAGTTGCATGAATTGTCATAGGTTTCATTTGATTTGCAACCATATATTTGGTAGCACTATTAATGAAACCGAAAATCCCATCACCATGCAATACAAACTTCATTTTTGACGGGTCAGTACCCAGTCATAGTGCATCCGAAAATATCTTATAGGGAATCCCAGACTACGAATAGATCAAATATAGTTGTTGGCACCTAAAAATAGCCTCCTCCTCAAAGGATACCCATGACGTAGAAACATCCTTGTAGATATATGGAAACAAGGACTTTAAAAACCATTCTAGGAGGAATTCGAGAGGGATCTTAGCATTGATCATCCTCTTCTGCATCCACCACTCCTAGATGTGATCTGAAATATGAGTGGCTTTGTCTTGCTAAAGCATAGACAATAAATCAGTGTTGTCATCGTACTATACATGAAGCTAGAAATGGCTTAGAAAAAACAAATCCAAGTCATGAAAAGTGAGAAATGCCAAGCCCTGAAGCTCAATATAACATTTCTCCACAACTCCCATGAGAGTGCGCTAGAAGAGATGTAGCTGGATGGATTCATCATCTGCAGAATTGGATGAGCACCATAAAATAAAATTCGTCACATTATCACTAGGATCCTCACCAAAATTTCCCTCGAAATTTGGAATTTCCTAGGGTAGCTTAGTGGGGACTAGAGGCCAGTTCACATTATGAAATGTCAAGTCGTTCATGAGTTTCAATAGGTCTATAATTTTAATGTTTCCAGAAATGAAAAGCCTCGTATGTAGCCCAAATTTCCAATTAGCGGGGTTGGAACTTCCGTGTTGATTAACATTCAGAAAAGAATACCCTAGATTATTGTTTGCACCAGGTTTCTAGGAATATTTCACAGATGAGCAATGGTTTTGATTGAAGCCTTGAAATCCCTATTTAAAAGGAGGAAAACCTCCACTCATCTGGTTTCCATAAGAAAAAGTAGGGTTTCCCCCTGCCAACATCCCTTGCAAAGGGAAATCCCCTTGCATCGGGTTGTTCTAACTCAGGAAGGGATTTCCCCCTGACATCATTCCTTGTGAATGGTAATACCCTTGCGTAGGATTCCATTAACCTTGGAAAGGGTTTCCCCCTATCGACATTCCATACGAAGGGAAAGGATTTCTCCCAAACCCACCAAACAATATGAAAGGGCTAGAAGACGAAGTCATGTCAGAGGATTGAAATTCTTGCCCATAACACCGCCCCATACCATAAATATATTAGGATCAGAAGATGGGAAGGACCTACTCCCAAGTGAGGGGAATGATGGAGGGATGTGCTCTCTGCCCAAAGGAAAATCTTGGAGGGGAGTTGAAAAACTACCTACTCCAACATTTATACTTTGAGGAATTGGCTAAGAACTAGTCAATACATTATGCATGCCTATAGATGGAATTCCAAATGAGAAATCATTAGAAATAAGAGGCGATGAAGGAACCCCACTCAAATGTTGAGTGGATCCAACAATCAATGGCACAGAGATAATGATCAACGCAGGTACCATGGTTTGAACCAAATTAGTCATCTGATTAGAAAGGAAAGAAGGTAGAACTCTTCCCCAAAATATAGTCGAAGTGGGGGTTGCGAGGGCCCATGACCCACAAACATCTGAAGTTCCTTCCATAATGACCCACCGAAGAGGGCAATCATTAGTGTTATCCGACCCAAAAATTGAAAGGTGCAAAAGAACAGGATCTTCTAATCCAATCAACAAAGGATTAAAGGGTCGAATGAATCCTTCAAAACCAATATATGATATACACATAATATCCAGTGCAGAATCTTTTGAATATATGGTCTCTATCTCAACAATTTCAACAGGACTAGTTGGTACAAAAGTGTCGGTTTGATCAAGTCGATGCCTCAGAGGAGGCAATAAAGAATTCAATTCAACAAGTGAAAGGCCCTGAACTCTTCAATGTCGAAAAAGAGGTTGATCAACCAATTTAAATCAATGACTCAAGGTGGCTACCAACGGACTCGCTAAGGTCATCTACACACAAAGAGCACACCACTATAAAAATTCCTAAGGGAACAACATACACAAACAACTTCCTCAATAATCCAATTTGGGTGGATTAGGTCCCAAGACCATAGTAACAACGAAGTTAGGAAAAAACCCTTTTATATGATGGCACAATTTGATTAAGTCTCGTGAACCGAAGAACGAAGGAGTGAAAGGAAGTTACCCCGACCTCCACTAACCATCCCTACCCAGTGTAAGTACCCTCACTTTGCGGGGCACCCTATAGGGGTATTGATAGCATGATACGACATCTACCCTAGGTACCATGGGAAACCCCTCACACTCACCTCTGAGAAACCTAGGAAAAGAAACTAAGAATACCAACTTGCAGTGAACATCTTGGGGGTATAGTCAACAACTGGGATCGAACATATGGGCAGGGTAACAAAGCCCAAAGATCTAAAATCACTGCCTCTCAAGGAGGTATGGGTATTGGGAAAACCCATGTATATAATCTCTCCACAATGCTTGCCCAAGCCTTGGAGGATTTATCTCTTTGACTCTTCCTCACATGACCTCATGTTTAGATCCTATGTTAGAGGAGGCTCCCGACTATAGTTATATGAAAGTTGGGTTTTAACTCTTTGTATCTCATACTCCTATGTTTGTTTTAATGTCCTTGGGGATTTATCTCTCCAAACCTAACCCAAGGCCCTACACCCAAACAAGTTTGTATACCCTACAAACATAAAGTCTAATTGATTTTAAGTTATGCATCTGTTGGCACAGGGGCAGACCCAGGGTTCAACGCACCAACAAAACCCTAACTACCGACCCTTTCAAAAACACTTGTGAAGCAGATGAAGTCTCACCCGAGGTAGAGGCAGGGGTGGTTGCAGGACTCTAGTGTCTGCAACCTTAGCTGGGACACAAATATGTGATTCTAATCAAGGCACTCAGCAGTTAACATTCATCGCTATTCAGTTCTCAGTTATAGCATAGTTAAACCCTAATTATATCATAGCGTAGTATTCAACCAGATCTAGCATCTAACATCACTTAGCATGATGAAACAGATCAAATCTTAACCGATTCAGCACTAAGCACATGTATATAAGTCATATCTAACATCCATCCATATTATTAATCACTAAGCATCGATAGATCATTCATCTAGGTTAAAGCACTAAGCACATTAACATATAAGCACATCAACACATTTCACAAATCAAAGAAACACAACATGTACGTGGTTCACCCCCACCCTGGGGATACATTCACCAACTCTTCTCTTCTTTATAAGATTCTTCAATAGGTTACATAAACAGAGCCTCAAAACCATACTCCGCAGAGGATAGGAGATCTATGCAGCTCGCTAGATCCTCCTTCCCTAAGTAGATCTAAGCACGCAGCCTCCCACAGCCTCTTACAATGACTTTCAATTAGCTCTACAAGTCTCACACAATATGCACCAAAGCACTTACAACTCTTGATCACACAGATCCAACTCTATCACTCAGCCATTGGTTTCTCTATATCCTCACTGCATCGCATAACATCTATTTATACATACAAAATAGGCCTAAGCATGGGATAACCCATGGGCCGACATTCCCATACATGTTACATAATCCCAAATCCCAAAAAGGGCCCTAAAAGGGGCTGAGATCCCATGATCTCCACTTCGTCTTGCGCTCTGCCTTCAACAGCCTGTCAAAGTCCCAAAATTAGGTCAAACATGACCAAGAATCCTCAAAACTTGGTCAAGGGCCAACAGGCCCCCAACACCCACCTGTGACTCGTCCCAAGTCACTCTGATCTGACTAGTCTTGCTTCAAAATCCTCAAGCTTGGATCGAGCTACTTCAACTTATTGTTGTGATACGACCTCCTGTTTAGTGAACTCTTGTATGATTGCTTCGTTGATAGGTCCTTCGAGGCATTGTTCAACTGCAGTGACAACTTGCTCCAACTTTGCTCCTCGACCTTCAATTTTTGTGAACAATTGGTAAGCCTCATCCTGTACAGGTTGGAGCCTCTGATTTACTTCCATAACTCTGCTCTAAATAGTATGGACCTGTTGTTGGGCAGTGTGTTTCTCTTGGGATCGCTTCATTCTTTCCACAACTGACAGGGGCTTCAACTGCGGCTGTATTGTCTCTGCTTGATACTTCGCTTCCTAGAGTTGTGACTCCAGTGCCTTAAATTCTGGATCCTCATTGATTTGTTCATACATTTGGGCACTATGATCAATTAGTTTCTTGCATTCCAGGGCAAGGACTTTTATTCTTTCAACTGCGCTTCGAGCAGTTGCTTCCCTTTGGTCCCTTACATCCTGTGGGGTGTCAGGTACAGTGTGGAGCTCTAAATATATTATTCATTGTTGTAGTTGTTGGATAACTTTTACAAGCTGCTCTACTTGATGCGTGACTCGGTCTTTAGCCTGTAGCTCTAAGCCTATCACAGAGTGGAGGGCTCTGTTTACTAGTTCTTTTACTTCAAGTTGCTCTGCAAGCAACTGTTCTTTCTCTTGTTGCATTTGTGCTTTCTTTGCTTCAAACTTGGCCTAGAGAGAAACTTTCTCCTGTTCTACAATTATGTGTTGTTCTACAATGTCTCATTGTACTTTCTTCAAGGTCTGGGTAGCTTGTTATGCTTCTTCTTTTGCTCGAGAAGACGAGCTTCGACCGCATCAGCTAATCGGTGGAGTTGGGCTAGCTCATCCCACAACTCGGGTTCTCCTGATGATAGGGGCGCAGTGGACACTGCATAGCTGTACTGAAGGGCCTGTTGTACCCCTCAGAAATCGACCTTAAGTCTGTCATACATTTCCTCCTGCTTAGCTTCTTGTTTCTCCATGATTTCCAGCGAAGCGTCGTTGAGGGATGCTATGATGAAGTCGAAGTCATCAGTAGTAAGCATGGTCTTCATCTTGGTCATGGTGGCTCTCGATTTCTTTCAGGAAGAAGGTTTTGGGGGAGAAACCTTCCTCTTCTTTAGGGGATCGGTCTCATCTCTCGGCAGTGTTACTTCGCCTTTCTTCTGTTCAGCTCCTGTACCATTTATGTCTTCTACTTTGTCATCACACCCTCGATCAGGTGATACTGAAGCAGTCTTTCCTGAGGCACTGCTTAATTCTTGTGCTTCTTCAGTCTTCTTCATTTTACTAGGTCCGACTGTATCATGCGCGGTTTCTGAGCTTTCAAGGTCGGACATCTCTGCAGGGTCTGCTGGAATAAGGAGGTATGCCAACCAGTCCTTAGTGATCTCCTTAAGATCCTCTTCTGTGAGCTTGTAGTATGACTGCAGCTGCTCCTTATGTTCATCGGCTCGCGTTGTAAGGTAGATGAAGTGTCAATCTACGCAGAACTTCATCAGAGATTGGAATCTTTGTAAGGTGTTCAGAGTCATGTGAGGTTCTGCTTCTATGGATATCTTCAGCTGAAGGTAGTACATATGAAAAACAACGTTCAAGTGCCATTGTTTTTTCATGTCGCTTGAGTACCATAGTGTGGCGAACTTCGCAGCAAGCGGTTCAAATGGTTCAATATCTAGGAAGGTCACACCTTTTGGCATCTCCCAGGCAACAAAGGCGATAAGGATCAGGAGCTGGCTAAAATGGAACTCGTAGTCCTGATCCTGGGCTTCACAGCAGTCTAGCTCCATCTAATTCACCAGGTACTTTGTGTAGTTCATCTTCAAACCTTCTACGCACTTTCCCGTGAGGTCAACAAAAAATTCCTGTGACCTGCGTAGATCTAATCTTCCTTATTAACTTTCCTACAATTAATTGACAGGCGAGGCATACTGCACCATTCTGGATGGAGGCTACCTTGTAGCCTCGCGTTCCCTTTTCGACATTGCCATATGTATCCTTGATTTTCTGTGCTAGTGCGCGATCTGTGTCTTTTCCTAGATAGAAATTTTGTGGATCGGGTCCTTACATACTCAATCCCGTGATTCTATGGATCAATGTCGGGTCAACTGTAATCTGACGATCTAGCCATAAGTAATCGCCATGGTAACATGAATGCAATAAATTGACACAAGCATTGACTTCTTGGTGCCTTCCGAAGTGTGTGATCTTCATGACATTTAACAGAGTGGACTGCGTGAGGTTCATTGTCCATGGCTAAGGGATTATCTTTGAGTTCTTCCCCTTCATCTTGGCCAGGTACTTATATGGGGCAAGCATACTGTAGTTTTTGCGATCTCCGAGGTTGAAGTCACCGAACTTCAACGTTGTGATCTTATCCTGCTGTGCATGAATTGTGTGTATCCCCTTCAGGAGGTACGCAGTAATCATGGTGTACTCGAATTCTCTTGGTACACTATCTCGACTCACTGCCTCGACCAGAGGTGGGATGTAATCCAGCAATATGGACGGGATCAGCTTCGCATTAGCTAGGTCATCTCTATGTTTAGTTCTCTTTTCTGCTAATGGTCGGGATGATCCGGCTCCATGAGTAGTCGATGGAGAGGCTTTCAGTCCTCTCGTCAATGATACTTGAATACTTGTAGACGTCGCTCTTTCATACATTACTCTTTCAGTCATTAGGTCAATAATAACTTCTTCGACAATTTTCTCTGCAGCGCTAAGCTTGTCTGACTTGCATGCTCGTGGTTGAATGTCTCGGGTTCGAAGAGTAATTGTTTAATGCAACAGGATAGATGGCACTAACGTGGTGATCACTGTGCGAAATCAACTATGTTGCGATCTCTGATAGTCACGATTGGCAAAAGTGTTCTCGTTGTGTGGCACGGTGGGATAAATAGATAACTCAGCAATGGATCTCTTGCAATGGGCGAGAAGCTTTCATTAACTCAGTTATGTCTGTTGTGGCGCAGTCCCAATGGTCTGGTGTTGAAATTTCTGACCATAAATGCCTTTCTACCTGTTTGAGCCGTCAGTCGAACAGTTATACTATCTCTAACAGCTATATTGCTTTGCCATGGCGAAGTGCCATGTGACGTTGTTCTGATATTCCAGTGAAGCTCCAATTTTGCAAATTTTCCTTCTGCAAAGTTCCCTTGGGAACCTTCTATAACTTTTCAATCTTAGCTCTCTTCTTACTTAGTTTTCTAGCCTTCTTTCCAGTGAGCTTTGTCTCGGAGTTCCTTTTTCCATTCTGATTCTTATCTTCTTTCGGCAGAGTAACTTTGCGTTGTTGAGGTTCTTGCCTAGAAATCAAGGGTAATACTTCATCTATATCTGGAATAGGTACTTCAGTCTTTTGTGGGTCTTCTAATGTTCTTCCAACTTTGACATCCAAATCTCTGATTGGAAATAGCTTTGCCTGGTCCTCTTGTTCTTCAATCAAGTGTGTAATCCTCCTATTCATGAAATCTTTTAACTCTTGCTTCTTCTGCTCTAGGATTTCCTCTTCTTTTCTTCTGGCCTGATCTCCTTCAATCCAAGGTTTTCCTAATAACATAGAAAATGGAGCACTATTCTCAATAAATTTAACAACTTCAAATTCTTCCTCTATCGAAGTTCCATGAGCATTCATAGTTATCCTGGCAAGTCTTCCGCATAGGGTTATCATCTTTCCTCTGAATAATCCTATTCCTCCCAATGAAGGAATCATAGCAGGCTTTCCTAGAATTTCCCAAGTACTTTCAATCATGATATTCACCTGTGTTTCCTCATCCAGAACACAGTCAATGTCAAAGTCTCCTATTCTTGCTTCAGTGTACTCTTTTTCTTTAAAGACCTCTGATAAAATGACATGTCGGTGATCATTCAAGGTTTCTTGCATCTGTAGTAATACTTTCTCTGATCCTTTCTAGGGTTCTATCATAATCTCAGTTTCTGGATCTGCCTTAGGGTTTTCTTGCTTCATATTCATTCTTTCAACCTTAGCAATCAATCTAGGGCAATCCAATACTTCATGGTCCAGAGCTTTGCAACAGAGGCGACTAGGTCTCTTTCCAGGGCATTCTTTAGCCAAATGTCCTGGTCTTCTGCAACTGTAACAAAGGGTTAATCCTCTCTTTCTTTTAAATGATTCCCAGCCTCTCATGTACTGCGTGCTAGGATCACGGTAGCTAACCTACAAAAAATTCTTTCTAGGATCCTGCATCCATTTGTTAGTCCAAACATTCTCTCTATGCATAGGTATAACATATCTTTCATTATTCTTATCAAATTTATTCATATCAAATCCTCTTTATTCTATCAATGCCCTAGTTTTCAAGCTAGGACAAATCTTATCAAACATACCTAGATCCATACTTTAGAAACAAAAATTTTCACTAATCTTATCTTCAACAAAGCACAAAGCTTCCAGATCTTAAAACTTTTTCACTATTCTTATCTTTATCATAGCACAAAGCGTTCAGATCTTACCTCTTTTCTTCAGATCGACCTTCTTTATTTAACACAGAGCTTCACAAATCAAATAGAATACTGCGCACTAGAGCGACATATCTACGCACATAGCTCTCACAATTTTAGGTCAAGTCTTTGCACAAAGCTTCTTTTTCCTCAGTTCCCAACAATCACAGTTTTAGTTCAAATCTTCACATAAAGCTTCTTCTTCCTCAGTTCCTAGCAATCACAGTTTCAGGTCCCAGCAATGGAACCATTTGTTGGCACAGTGGAAAACCCAGGGTTCAAATCTACAACAACGCACCAACAAAACCCTAACTACCGGCCCTTTCGGCAACACCTGCGAAGAAGATGAAGTCTCACCCGAGGTAGAGGCAAGGGTGGTTGCAGGACTCCAGTGTCTTCAACCTTAGCTGGGACATAGATCTATGATTCTAATCAAGGAACTCAACAATTAACATTCATCGCTATTCAGTTCTCAGTTATAGCACAGTTAAACCCTAATTATAGCACAGCGTAGTATTCAACCAGATCTAGCATCTAACATCACTTAGCATGACGAAACAGATCAGATCTTAACCGATTCAGCACTAAGCACATGTATATAAGTCATATCTAACATCCATCCATATTATTAATCACTAAGCATCGACAGATCATTCATCTAGGTTAAAGCACTAAGCACATCAACACATTGCACAAAGCAAAGAAACACATCATGTACGTGGTTCACCCCCACCCTGGGGATACATTCACCAACTCTTCTCTTCTTTATTAGCTTCTTCAATAGGTTACATAAATAGAGCCTCAAAACCATACTCCGCAGAGGACAGGAGATCTACACAACTCGCTATATCCTCCTTCCCTGAGTAGATCTAAGCACGCAGCCTCCCACAGCCTCTTACAATGACTTTCACTTAGCTCTGCAAGTCTCACACAGTATGCACCAAAGAACTTACAACTCTTGATCACACAGATCCAACTCTATCACTCAACCATTGGTTTCTCTATATCCTCACTACATTGCCTAGCATCTATTTATACATACAAAATAGGCCTAAGCATGGGATAATCCATGGGCTGACATTCCCATACCCGTTACATAATCCCAAATCCCAAAAAGGGCCCTAAAAAGGGGCCGAGATCCTGCGATCTCTGCTTCGTCTTGCGCTCCACCTTCGACATCCTGTCGAAGTCCCAAAATTAGGTCAAACATGACCAAGAATCCTGAAAACTTGGTCAAGGGCCAACAACATCAATTTTAGGAGCTGTTGTTTACTCAAAAGGTAGTAGATGTGAAACTAAGTGGCGTTTAGAGAGACAACATAAAAGTAAAACACTTTTAAGAACACTATTATCAAATAAACTTATTCTTCAATGAAAGTAGTGTTAGTGAATGCTTTAAAGAAAATGAAAAATCTTTATCCTTTAAATTCCATGCAAGAAATGCAAATTTCCATTTGGATGCAATGAAATATTAATGTGTTTTCTTGAATGCAATGCAGCTCTGTGTTTTTTGATAAGCACCAAGAAAAGAAAATATGCTTTAGAAAGGACTTTTCTTTTTCAGTGAAAACAAAGGTAAAGACTGAAAAGAGAAGAACAAGGCATTCCTTCTATACTATTTTTTGGTTTCTTGTTTTAGAGAAAAAGAGAAAAATGAAAAACTAAACCAAATTTTTATTTTCAAAGAAAAACAAGAAGAGGCCAAGATGAGAAGTGAAAAGAAGTACTCAGACTTATTAAAACCTATAAGGATAACAAACATAACTTATTCCAAACAGAAAAGACATGAGAAAAGAACTCTACAAACTTGAAACATAAAGGAATGAAATCAAATATTTTTGTTTTTCTCTATAATAAAATCTAGCTCATCTTTTTGTAACTGGAAGCAGACAAACCAGCGTCATAGGACCTAAGGTAGATCCAAATACTAAGCCCAACACCTCAAAGAAGCAAACAATGTTGTAAAAAACCTTATCTTTGGAGATGCGCGCAATTGTCTCCAATGCAGAACACGTATGTATGTGATTGTCTTAAAGGTAAAGCACATATATGTGTGTTTTCTTCCACAAAAAAATGTGTATATGACTTAAAAAGTTCAAAAAAGAAATGAAACTAAAATCCAACATGGCTAATAAAGCATGAAGAGACTCAATAAATTAAAGACTACTTAGCTAAGTACCAGAAAAGGTCAAAAACAAAGAAAAAAAAGAAATCCCCTAGAGACTAACCCACTAAGGAGAGGCCCCAGTATGGTCGTCAATTATGTTGCGAGAAAATTACCCTATGGTTGTGGGTAAACCATAACATATCAGTGACAACTTAAAGACCGACAATTTCCAAGGAAAGCAAATAGAAAAGTTTGTAACTACTTTGATCAAATAACTAACTATTGGAAAAGAAGGAAAGAAGACTTACTTGGTGTCCAACAGTTGATGTAGATACCAAGGATGGAAGTTTTTACACTCCTTCACAATTGCTCCTTTGTGAACCTGTAAGAATTTCAAACACAAGACTACAAAGGTTGGTAGTTATCTCATAACTAACTCTTATAAATTTGATCAAAAGCAAAAGTTTTTGCCACAATTAGTATTCTAGATAAATAGATATTCAAATAAAATGAACATACACAAAGAATGTCAGGATTTCGAAGGAAAGAGGATCTTTATTATTCAACAACATATTTTAGGGGTAGTTATTACCTGCACCTGTTGCGGCACTGCTCCTCGAACAAACTTTAGGTCCCTCCACCCAAGCTACTTCATATGTGATGAACCTCTAACTCCAATGCACAAACAAACCCAAAGAGAATCCAGTGATATTTCTTGGTCAGATAGGGAGATGAATGGAAAGGGATGGAAATGAGGGTTTCCAGGTCTGAGGACAAAAGAAGCAATGGGAAAATAAGGGCTTGCAAACAAGGCAGGATGTAGCCAGCATAACTTTTCTTTAGGATTGATTACCTTCTCCTCATGGCTCATGCTTTATTGATATCATCTCCAAATAGTTGGAGATGGTTGTGAATGGGTAAAAGGAGTTATGAAAATATCCAAACCTGT
Organism: Picea mariana; assembly: GCA_032191745.1. Classification (NCBI taxonomy): domain Eukaryota; kingdom Viridiplantae; phylum Streptophyta; class Pinopsida; order Pinales; family Pinaceae; genus Picea; species Picea mariana. The sequence continues at coordinate 20,410 of JASDQU011402384.1, read as the reverse complement.
AACTCAACACACAATTATGCGAAATTTTATTTTTTTGAGCATTTAATGACACATGACTTTATTTAAAGAAACTCACGTATACGCGCCTTTCATAATTGTGAGGGCACATACAAGTCCCAAAATATTTGTTTTAGAGAATCGAGAGGAGGTATAGGGAAATTATGTATGCAAGTAGGATAGGGAAAAGGCCAACAAATTCATCAATGCATAAGTGGTGGCAATTGATGCTATAAAAATCATGGATGTAATATCACCACCTTGGATTTACCAAAAAATTGGGTGGAAAGTAGCAACATATAAGTAAAAATAAATTCAATTGAAAGAGAAAATTGTGTGTATTTTATCCCTATAGTTGACATATCATTGTGAAAAGATTATGGCATAGGAAATTTGATTAGTCAAAGTTTTGTGGATCACACAAATGAGATTGTCTTCTAATCTTAGAAATGAAGATAATATCCTCCTACTAAAGGACTTTAATTCTAGAACTGCAAGTAACCAAACTATAATCATAAGCAACATCTCCAACCATAACCCTCTATGGTTAGATGAAGACCATGTAGCTCATAGATACAAAATAAGTTATAAATATTTACGTGAAAATTTGTTCAATTTCAAACTGATCAAAATTTACAGTTCTCAAGGCCTAAGAATTTGCAATGGTCTAATGAAGTGGTCAAATGCCAACCAAATGACTTATATTCATGGGCTTAGTAGTGGTGTGGTATATTATGTTATATATGATAATCATGTATATGATCAAATGGTTAATTTTGACGTCTTAAATGACCATAATCTAGACTCACATCATAGACGTTTAGTCCTATTTCTAAACTTTGTCTTGCATAAGAATCCCATAAAAGAAATTTTGATAATGAAAAGGACATGATCTTTGACAAAAATAAAGAAATTTTTTTTATAAAGGATTTTTAAAATGAATTAAATATCTTGGTAATTAATAACAATATCGAAGACCTTTAAGAAGGGAATGATTACATGGATTTCTCATTGTGTTCATCCTTGAGGACAATCTCATTGGCAATCATTTTACTAATTATGTTCAATATGATATTTTCCTTTATTTTACTTTAAGTAGGAAAATTGAGAAAAGTATTCATCTTCTAAGTGTCCTAAGAATCTTAAGTGGCATGCAAAATCCTTATACAAATATTGTATTCTCCTAGATCATTTTTTTTCAATTATAAAAATTTTATTTGCAATACTTATTAATGTTTTGTGAATGGGGTAGCAATCCAAGTGGGCTTGATTGTGGGGGGGAAATCCATAGTTATGTGCACTTGATCCAAAGGATTCTTGGGATGGGTCACATCTCAAGAAGCCTTGGTTACTGAATGCAAGCCCTAAAGGTGATGATTGACGTTATGTGATTCATTTCTCTATTTCGAATCCCTCTTCTTCACCCATGTGAGCATCACTAGATGCAATGAGTGTTGTAACATCCCCAATTTTAATCCCCACAAATTATATTGTAATTGTATAAATGTGAATTAGGCTGGTGAGTTGATTTGTTGGGGGTGAATAGCTCGTATTGATTTTAATATGGTTGGGGGATGAATTGCATATTATGCGCATTGAAATAATTAACAAAGGTAATAATTGTTGGTTGTGATACAAAAGGGATGAAGAATGATTGGGGGGTTATGATTCCACAAGAGAGAGGGGTCAAAGGAGGAGTTATTCATGGGTATTAGTACAAACCCACATTCCTGGTTTATATTATCATTATGTAAACCTTCTACTTATTGTTGAGTGTTCCTAAAGCCAATCAATAAAATCATCCAAGAGGGTGGGTCTGAGGAGTCACATCCCATATTTATTGGACAGCATGGGCATGTGTACAATCAGCTTGGGGAAGAGTGTAAGTCAAGTCAAGAAAGAAAACAAGAGATGAAATTTGTATGGACAAGGGGGCAGTTTTTGGACTATTACGTTTTTGCATAGAGAGTAGTTTTACATGCAGTTTTTGGATATCAAGGGGGGAGATGTGTGATGAAAAGAGAAACAACCATGTTGTGCTTGAAGGAAACCATTATTTGGTTGTGTTTTATGATGAGAGAGAGGCCTATGTGCCTGTAAATCGGGTTGTGGGCCTGTAGAGCGTTTTCTGTTGAGAAGATGGCTCAAGAGCCTTGTGAAGGTTATTGTGAGCACTCCTGGAGTAGCTAGGAGGATTTATGGTCAACCAGATGCACTGGAGCCCTGGAAGGAAGAGGGAAGGTATGAGGGACTGTGAGTAGTGAAGGGGGATATCATTCCTTGGGTTGTGCAAGTTGTGGGAAACATATTTGGAACCTATGTTTTGGGGTTGTTGTGTGTGGAGAGTGGACAGCCGTAACGGTCGGATATCCTTGTTGACTCGTAGCCTCAGCTCGGGGGTAGCCTATTGTTGAGAGGAAATGAACAAAAGCACCTATGGCTGGGAGGTTCATCCTTCGTATGCATCTAGTTGGTTAATTGTTAACAGATAAGTGTTTATGTTATGTTCTTATGTTATTCCGTTGTGTAAATGTTTTATATGAATGTTGGGTATTTTGTTGTTTCTTGAACAATTGCATTCATGGTTTTCTTTATGTTGTTAGATGCATTTAGAACATGGTATCAGTCATATAATTAAATCTGTGTGTGATTTGTAGTTGGTAAGCTACGGGAAATTATTAAGTAGGAAATCTTATGATTTAATGTGTATTATGCATGTAATGATATTCAAGAAGAGGTTGGGTACGTTACAATATGGTACCAGAATTTGGGAAAATTCGTTGTTATAGATCTTTTATGTGACAAATTTGGGGGAAAATGGAGAAAATTAGAGAGAAACCCCCAAATTCATGAGAAAAATCTTAGTTTAAATGACTCAGGATTGTCTAAGAGAGGTTCAATGGAGTCAATCTGCCAAGTTGCAGAGTTAAATTCGACTTGGAAGGTTGAATTTCATTTTTTAATGGTCATTGTAGCATTGGATAGAGTTTAGTGAATCAATGAACAAGATCATGTTTTATCTCAATATTAATGGCTTGATTCATTGAGATAAATTAAAAAACTTATAAGGTTTCGGTCGTTTGAAAGGTGAAGTGAATCGATGGCCAAGATTCAATTTTGGTGGCTGGAAAAATGCATTAGATCGACGGCCCATATTAATCATAGATTGGTCAAAACAATTTCTAAGTGTTGGAATTAGCTAGAGGAAATCACCAAAAGACGAAGGGTCTATGTTTGGGTGTCAACCGATTTGGAAAAGTGTTTTGATCGAGGAAGATAAATTGTCGATGGTCTATGGGTCGATGGTCGAGTGTTGGTCGATTCAGTGAAGTGTTTCAATCGAGCAAGAGAAATTTTTGATGGTCAATGGGTTGATAGTCAAGTGTCGGTGGATTCAATGAGGTGTTTGGGTCTTCCAAGGGAAATGGTCAATTCTCAATGAAGGAAAGAGGGTGATGATGTGTCATGCCACATCAGCTAGAGTGTCATGCTATAGGTTACATGTCATTCCATATCAGTATCCACGTGTCATACCACATCAGTCAAGAGATGGTATATGGTCGATGGTCAGGTCAACCGAGTTGGAGAAGTGTTTTTTTTCAGTCAACAGGAATGGCTGATGACCAATGGTTGGGTCGGTCGAATCAATAAGTTGTTTCATTTGGCAAAGGGAATCACTGGAAGTCAATAATAGATGGTTGGGTCAATCGGTTTAGCGATGTGTTACAAGTTTCTGCCAAGAGAAATGATCGATGGACGATGGTCGCACTAGGGAGATTCGTGAGCAAATTCAGTTTGCTAAAGAGAATCGTCGATCGACTGATCGTTGATAGAGCTCGGATCAACGGTCCAGATTTCTTTGAGCTAGCGATCGACAAGGAAAATTGATATGTGGGGTTTGGAAATGATTAGTGGATCAACGACTGAGATCTCACCCAATTTGAGATCAATGAATCAATTTTAAAAGGTTGTTGTAATAGTAAAAAAGTCATTTTTATATAAAAAAATTCAAATTTTTCATATTCTTGAAGGCCATTAACTTGTTGGGCATTTTTGAGGCCCTAAACGACATTTTTAGACAATAAAAACCTACGATAACAAAACAATTTGTCTCTATAGCTTAAACAAAAGAATTTGCAGAGAGTTATTCAATGAGCTAACTTGGGCGCAAAACAAATATCGTATGAGAAAGTTATAGCCAAAATAGTTGAGGTAAAATTTTGGCATTAGATTACTTCCAAAGGGCATAAATTTCTACTCAGAAGTTTGTTTTAGTCTTAAGAGCATCCTATGGAAATGTTGTGAACCATAGAAGACAACCATGGAGCCAGATTTGGAATCCGGGCATGTAAAAATGTGTAGGAAGAGAAAGAAGACACTTGTAGCATACACGGATAAAAATGTAAAACAATCAAAACTTTTGTGGGCCATAACTAGCAATTTGAAACCCAGTTAAGGGTAAAATTGTGATAAATTGTTCAAAAGGGAGTAATGGGGATACCCAATTGATATTCTTCCAAAATCCCAAAGGAATTGGTGTAGGGAAGCATGATCAAGGATAAAATTGTTAAGCCATAAGAAAGTCCAAAGAGGAAAAGTTGTCATTTCCAGATTGCTACAGATTTTGACTGGAGCATCAATTTGACAATCTCAGAGTTGTTGTGATTTCAGTGTTGGCAATATTATATGTGTCATGAAGAAAAGTTTCCTTGGTTCCTAAGAGAATTACCTTTGTAGATGGACAAAGTTGGTGTTTAATATTATCTTACACTTGGGGGAAGGTGCACAAAAGAGGTAAATTGACAATATTCAAGAACCTATAACTTCTTGCTCAATGCTCAGAATTAAGCAAGAAAGTATTCATTGGAAACCTATTAGATAGGAGAATCCAAATATCCACTCATAATTTATTTTTGAGCCAGATGACTCTCGAGGAATCATGATCTGGATTTAGGAGAAGAACGAAATGAAATCAGAGAAATTACAATGAAATTCTCATGAAAATTGCCAGAAACAAAGAAATACAACAATACTCGATTTCTATTAATGAAAGAATTGTAAAGAGGCTGTAAAAATATAGAGTGTAAGACTCGCTAGAATGGTGGTATCTTTATCTCTAAGAAGAGATGTGACGACTACGCTCATTCGCAAGAAGATGATTACAATGAGGCTCTGAAGGCCTTTTTATGATAAATAGGAATGCCAAAACCCTAGAAATCCAAAAACCTAACCCTAGGAGATGAAACGCCAAAAGTCATGTGGGCCTCGTTTGGGTAAGTTAGTACATTAACTTCCCAGGGTCATAACTTTTGCATACGATCTCCATTTTAGGCGCGTGGTAGCCCGTTGGGAAGGTATTTTCGAGAACAACACATTACATCATCAAACTCTAACTCCATCTATAGTTTGACTATGGTGGTCCAAAAATAAACATTGTTTAGGGGGCCAAAATAGCCCTATAAGTACAACAAGATGTGTTGACATGAAAACATACAAAATAAGCCAGTTGGATTAGGTGGGAGGCCACCAATATCCACCTCGAAGATGTGTAGGGCTTCAGATAGCCCCAAAAGTGTAGAACCCACAATTACAAAGAAGTACAGAAAAACGTGTTGCACTAAGAACTAACAAGAGGAGCCAGTTGGAACAAGTGGGTGGCCACCAATATCCATCTGGATCAATCCTCCCCCATTAGGAAGCAATGGTCTCCATTGCATTAAGTGCCCAGGGAAGAGGGGAAAGCGTTTTCTGAATCTGACTCTTGGTGAGTTGCGTGCCTTGTTGGAGAAGTTGTGCTTCTTAGCTTGTGAAAGACTGACACAAACCTGTTGCTAGAGGGCTTTAATCTGTTCCACCAACATGTTGTCTCTGGGTTGGATGGGACATTGTGTAGGCACCATTGTAGGTGAAGAAACAATATAGTATGTCTCTTCACTAATCTATTTTTTATGGATAGAAGGTGTTGAGGATGCAGTGGTTGTAGTGGTCTTATGTACATCCTTTGAACAGACTGTGAAGAGGAATAATTTTTCAGTATGAGAGATTACCTTGCAGTGTTTTTTTGGTGGAGCACTAGTCAGAACTACCTCTAGTATCCTGTAGAGATGACCTCCCAGAGTAATAATGACACTACGTGGTCTAGACTCATAGATAGCATGAAGTTTCCACATATATGGTTGGCCCAAAACAACATCACAGACATCAAGAGGGGAAATATCACACACTACCTTGTCCCTAAAGGGATGGATGCCATAGGATAGGTGACATTGTTGGATGATGCAAAGATCTCGTCCCTGGTGAAGCCACCAGATGTTGTATGGTCGCGGGTGTGGTGTTGTCGACAACCCCAACTGCTTGATGACCTTAGCTGATATGAGGTTCTTCTGGCTGTCGGTATCAACAATGAAATGTAATGGGGTCCCCTTCACCCACATCTTTGAATGGAAGAGGCACTCCCCCACTTCAGGATATACTAGTTCTTCTAGATAAATTGTTGTGGTCATGACAGTAGTAATGAGGCCTGCGTCGATGATCTGTTTGTTTTCAATATTTTCTGGATCGGATTCTGAATAAGGGTTCGGATCTGTGTCTTTGACATCAGCCACCATTGACTATTTCGAGTGACATTCATCGGTGTTGTGCTAGGGGATTTTAAGGAAGTCACACCACTTCCCAGTGTCATTCTTCATATTTACTTTTCTCTTTCTTTCATGTGTCTTGGACTGGTTGTCTAGAGGTTGTTGGTTAGGGTCGTCTTTACCGTGCTTTGGTTGTTGCATATTTTCATACCCGAATTTCCATTTTTTCTGGTGCCTAAATTTATACTCGATTTTGACAACATATCGATAGGCAGCTCCCAATGATGAGATGTTTAGGAAATCCATTTTGGTTTGGATGTACCTATGCAGAGCCCCACGGTATTTCAAAACGAGATGTCACTTAGATTCTTTGATACCCAGTTTGGTGCGCAAGGTATGGAAAGTATTTGTGAACTCTGACATTTTTTGTCTCTTCTCTTGCTGCAGTGTGGTCCATCTCATGTACTAGTCTTCATAGTTATGAACAGGATAGTATTGTTCTTTGACCACATCCATAAAAAAATACCAAGTGGGCTCGACCCCATATATTCCAGATTCCTCTGTGGAACTTTGCTCCCAGTGATTTTCCCACCAATGTTTGACATGGGGGAGAGCCTTGAGGAGTGCGAAGGTGATCTTTTCCCTATCGGAAAAATTTTGAACAAAGAAATAAACTTCTAAATTTTGATATGGAAATATCAAAATTAACTTGTACCTTGAAGGGAGAGGTTCCTACAAAATGGTCGCTTGATGAATATGTGTATGTTTCTATCGGCAAGCGTTGAAGAATGTGTGAAAAATTCTCCATCATTTAGTCCCTCTATCGCATGAGAGCTTGCTCAAGCAACATGTTAATAGAATCTTCTACCCTACCATATTTATTTTCTTCTGCCATCGAGGGTTTCTTGAGCGTGCGAGAGTGATTGTCTTCAAGAGAGACAAACTCGGGACCCAACTAGCTATACTCAGGCCTCGTCGGGGACATGCACTGAAAAACGATTAAGAGCATCCTGCTTTGATACCACTGATCCATATTTAGGAGCAGAACGAAATGAAAGCAGAGAAATTACAATGAAATTCTCATGAAAATTTTCAAAAATAGAGAAATACAACAATACTCAATTTCTATTAATGAAATAATTGTAAAGAGACTGTAAAAATACAGAGTGCAAGACTCTCTAGAATGGTGGAAACTTTATCTCTGAGAAGAGATGTGACGGCTATGCTCATTCTCAAGAATATGATTACAATGAGGCTCTAAAGGCCTTTTTATGATAAACAAGAATGCCAAAACCCTAGAAATCCAAAAACCTAACCCTAGGATATGAAACACCAAAAGTCATCTGGGCCTCGTTTGGGTAAGTTAGTACATTAACTTCCTGGGGTCGTAACTTTTGCATATGATCTTTTTTTTAGGCGCGTGATAGCCCGTTAGAAAGATATTTTCGAGAATTACGTATTACACCGCCAAACTCTGACTCTGTCTACAGTTTGACTATGGCGAGCCAAAACAATATTGTTTAGGGGCCCAAAACGGCCTTGGAAGTACAACAAGATGTGCTGACATGAAAACATACAAAATAAGCCAGCTGGATTAGGTGGGAGGCCACCAATATCGACCTGGAAGATGTGTTAGGATTCATATAGCCCCAGAATCATAGAACCCACAATTACAAAGAAGTACAAAAGAACATGTTTCACTAAGAACTGACAAGAGGATCTAGTTGGAATAGGTGGATGGCCACCAATATCCATCTAGATCAAATCAGAAGGAAGGTTTCGGGTGGACTTGAAGGAAGTGAAAAAAGGGAAGTGCATGACTACATAACAGGTGATACAAGGTTGAAAAGGTCTAAGGAAGAGCAAGGGACTATTAGCATTCAACTGCTATAGATTCTGAATTGGTTGCAAAAGAAAATCAATAGAACTTCTCACATAAACCCAATAGATGACAAATATCATTGCAAGCACATGGAGTTAAGAAGAAATCCATATCCTTGAAGGTATAAATATAGTGAAGGATACAAGATTTCTACAAGAGAATGAAAAAGGATGTCATGATATAAGGTGTGACTCATGGAGTGGATGAGTCATCTCTATGTGCAAGTATAGAAATGCAAGAAGAAGAGATTGTTAGATATGATCTAGCAACTTTTTTCTAAAGGTACCCAAAGAAATAAAGTTGCCTCTATTATCATAGTGCGCGGTGGAAGCAAGGTATAGGTGCAAATGAAATAGTGTAGCATTCCATTTGGAGTAGAGTGGTATTTAATGGCCAAGTAGTGCTTCATAGTGAAACACTCAATGAAGTGAAGAGAGGTATTTAAAATTGAGAAAATCCATGGATGGAAAAGAGTATTAGAGATACGACATAAAAGAAATATTTCAGAATGTTGAAATGCCAATTAATGAGAATGGTATTTCAAGACTGGTTTGATCAAGGAATGGGGAATGTTAATACTTAGTGGGAGTAGTGCATGTTACAACACTATGAATATTGAAAGGTTTATCCAAAAAAATGTTGGGTTAGGTTTCTTTGCATAAAGGAAGTAGTTGTGAGATGGCAACACTAGTTGGTCTAATGGCTAGAAATGCAGATGGCCAAATGGGGGCTTGGCTAGAAGGATTAGAATAGGGGCCAACAATGCACAATTGAGAAGAATGGTAGTGCACATGACATCAAGGTTCTATAAGAACTCAAGGACATCCATCTACAACAAGAAAAATAATTAATCAAATCTGAAATAGATATGCATTAGAATGCATGATAGAATTGATGCATGATGCATAAAATAAAGATGGAATGCATGTGCATGAAATATCAAAATCTTGGTGCACACTGATGTGCATTTTTGCATGTGGAAATTTATGAACATGTTGGTGGCATGCTTGTAGACTACGAGTAGTCTGATGTTATATATATATATATATATATATATATATATGAAACAATCATGCTATGATATTTGAATAAAACTAATGATGGATTGTGTATCTAGGAAAAAATGATTATAGTGTGGTTAAAAATGATGATGATATTGTTTCTTATGGTAGCCATCCATATGAATACAAATGAGGATGGTGGGAATGTTGATCAAGAGGTTGGATGATGTGTTGAGGCATTGGTTAGACCTCCCAAATCACCATGGTGGAATACATGACATGGATATATGGTATTTTGGAGTCAATGCAAGGATGCATTGGGTAAATGTGGCCATGGGCATTACCACATTGGGTTTAATTATTGGTAATGTTTGACTGCATTACGAAAAGTTTGGTTGATGGTAATGCATATGTGAGGAATGATGATTTCATTCCATTTAATATGAATAATAGTTGGAAGTGATAAAATTTCTAGATTAATATAATTATGAAAATCACTTCATGAACTAAATGCATATGTTGCAATGAATAATAGCTTCATTCTAGATAATATGATTAACAATTGAATTCCATTTTAAAAGTGAATAATGGCTGGAAATGATTGAATTTCTTGTAAATTGCATTTCTAAGATCATTTCATGAACTACGGAAAATGTGCATGAGTGCTAACAATCTTGTTTAGCTGCAAGAAAGTTAAGAAAAATTGCAGGAAGATTTGTCTTGAATATGGCAGGGATGTAATCCCATAAGGAAGTCTAACATCTACAGCTGCAAGAGACAAACATAATGAGCATAAATCTCATGCCTAGGAAATTTATTTTCCTGTATAAAACAAAATTGAGAAATTAATAATTGAAAATTGTTATGATATGCTAATAATTTGTTTGGCTAAATTAAAATGAGAAAAATTGCAGGAAAAATGGTCTTGGATATGACAGTGGTATAATCCCATAAGGAATACATATGCCTACTATTGCAAGAGCCAAACATCTTGAGAATAAATCTTGTGCTTGGGAAACTTATTTTGCTATATGTAACGCAAATTTAGAAAATAATATGTGAAATTGATATGATGATATCTCATGATGATTGTATGTGTCTAATACATATGATATTATGGATATTAAAGATGGAAAGATTAGAAAGGAGGCTACTGCTATGACATTGGAACCCTATGATTTCCACAAGTTATAAATTTCCAGTGAAAAATATGGTAGTGAGTTGGCGCTCCCCTTGCACAAGAACACCTTGGAAAATGATGGATCACCCGAGGGACTATATAGCAATGAAGGAGATGCATGAACCTAGAGGGTGAGGATGCAAAAGGGGGAGGGAACTCAATAATGCATATGACATAGTGGTTGGAATCATAAGGGTGTGTCTCGAAAAGAGCAATGAGATAAATTTTGGTTGTGGATGCTCGTGAAATAGAGGAACAACCATGTGAATAAGTGATTGTAATCACTGTGTTAATTATGTTGAAAGATGGGTTGATTGTTGTTCAATGCATTTTAAGTTTTCCTTTATTCACTATTGTTTTTTGTGCCTGAATGACATCTATACCTTTGTGTTTTTATGGGAGTGAATGCTTTGGTGTGTCTGTTTTGTCATCGCTACATATGGTTAAATTGTTTGTGTTATGTTTTTATTGTTATGAGAAATTACATGAGATTGTGTGTCATGATTGTGTGTTTTCTTTCCACCAAAGTTGTGTTAAGATGTTGTGCAGGAGACACAATTGAAACTATTTGATAGTTGGAGATTCCATTATCACATATAGAGTTCTTGGAGCCACAACTTAGAGACTTCCTATCTGACCTTGTGTTGGAACCCTGGAAGGGAAGTGGTACAACCTGAGGGACTGCAATGCTGAGAAGGGGGTACACTGCCTTGGGTTATGCAGGTTGAGGGGAACGAGAGTTTGTTGGTTGGAATTGTTGTGGGAATTGACAAAGTATGAAATATATTGCAGTTGGAGCCAGATAAAAGCGATGCAAGCCGTGGAGACTGGGAAACTGTTGGTTGGAATTGTTGCTAGAATGATGAATTGTGAAATTATCTTACACGGTTTGTGCCAAGGAGCCTAAGTATCTCTAGTTTTTGGGTAGGAGTGCTTCTGTATGTATATGTTTTGTGTCAAGGTGCCTATGTATCTATGATTTTGGGTGAAAGTGCCTTTGTAATTTTGTTAGGCCGGAATGCCCATGTGATTTTGGGTTGGAGAGCTTATATGTTGATTAATGGCCGGGGAACAAAAATTGTAAAAATAATGTACACTTGTAGGGTGTTGTGCACCAAGGACAGTGTAAAAACAAGGGGGAGGGGAATGTAACATCCCCAGTTTTAATCCTCGTAAATTATAATGTAATTATATAAATGTGAATTAGGCTGGTGAGATGATGTGCTAGGGAAAATATACTTATTGATTTTAATATCGTCGGGGGATGAATTGTATATTTTGTGCATTGAAATAATTAACAAAGGTAATAATTGTTGGTTGTGATACGAAAGTGATGAAGAACGATGGGGGGCTATGATTACATAAGAGAGAGGGGTCCAAGGGGGAGTTATGGATGGGTATTAGTCCCAACCCACATTCCTGGTTTATATTATCATTGTGTAAACCTTCTATTTTATTGTTGAGCATTCCTAAAGCCAATCATTAAATTCATGTAAGAGGGTGGGTGTGAAGAGTCACATCCCATATTTATTGGATAGCATTGACATGAGTACAATCAGTTTGAGAAAGAGTGTAAGTCAAGTCAAGAAAGAAAACAAGAGAGGAAATTTGTATGGCCAAGGGAGTAGTTTTTGGACATTCACGTTTTTGCATAGAGAGTAGTTTTACATGCATTTTTTGGAAAACAAGGGGGGAGTTGAGTGTTGAAAAGAGAAACATCCATGTTGTGCTTTAAGGAAGCCATTGTTTGGTTGTGTTTTATGCTAAGAGAGAGGCATTTGTGCCTATAAATCAAGATGTGGGCCTATAGAGTATTTTTTTTTTTAGAAGATAGATCAAGAGCCTTGTGAAGGTTGTTGTGAGCACTCATGGAGTACCTAAGAGGATTTATGGTCAACCAGATGCATTGGAGCCCTGGAGGGAAGAGGGAAGGCATGAGGGACTGTGTGTAGTGAAGGGGGATCCCATTCCGTGGGTTTTGTAGGTTGTGGGAAACAGATTTGGAACCTAGGTTTTGGGGTTGTTGTGTGTGGAGATTGGATAACCATAAGGGCCAGATCTCCTTGTGGAATCATAGCCTCAGATCATGGGTGGCCTGTTATTGAGAGGAAATGAACAACAACGCCTATGGCTAGGAGGTTAATCCTTCGTATGCATCCAGTTGGTTAATTATTAATAGATAAGTGTTTATGTTAAGTTCTTATGTTATTCCACTGTGTAAATGTTTTATATGAATGTTGGGTATTTTGATGTTGCTTGAATAGTTGCATTCATGGTTTTCTTTATTTTGTTAGATGCATTTAGAACATGGTATCAATCATATCATTAAATCAGAGTATGATCTGTAGATGGTAAGCTACAAGAAATTATTAATGAAGAAATCTTATGATTTAATGTGTATTATGCACATAATGATATTCAACTGGAGGTTGGGTACGTTATAAGTGATAAGTGGGCCATTGAAAATCATGAGAAATTAGTCGATTGTCACTAATACTCTCAGATATGGGTCATAGATTAAAGACTTACTTTATGCAAATAATCCCAAAAATGATATCTCATATTTCTTCTTATTCCATTTCAATGTAGTTCTTGCCCAATAAAGGGACTAGATATGTGTAAGATTATGTCCAAACTATTTTTAATTGTAGTTAATTTAAACCCTTAGTGGAGACCAATTAATGCTGACACAAACACTATTTGCATTAGGGACATAAATTTTGTCCATTGTTTCCCTTGATATGTTTATTTCATTATAGTGGTGTGTGAAAAATGAATATGTTCATAGAGTGGAGGGGAAATTTAATAGTTGTAGAAGCTATTCTAATGCACCATAAGATAGGATAATTTCGTTGTTGTTTTATGTACGTGCACCAGCACCACATGTCCACGAAGTAGGAGAAGAACGTCGAGTAAGCAATCATACTCATACTGCAAGCAATCAACTATTGTTTTAGTAGGAGATGCCACTATCTTTCATTCTTCACATTGGCATGTTGATCATAGAGGGAATATCACTACCTTAGCTTTACCAACAACCTATGTTGAAAGTACCAATAAAAGGAACTTCAAACAAAAGATAAAGTTATGTGGTTTTTATGCTTATGGTGGACATATAACTATGTAATATGTATGAGAAATGTATTTTGACTGATCAAAGTTTCATAGACCATACAGATGAGATCACCTTCTAATAACAAAACTTTGGCTTGTGGTGCTCATGGGGAGATCACCACATGTCAAGTTGATTGTATAGACTTCTCATTGCAAATAATACATAAATCATTTTGTTGTGCAAATGTAATCGATGATCGTTATCATCACCTTAAATAAAAGTATATAATATTAAATAGTAAATGGATTTTTTAATTCCCTAGTGGAGGATATTAAAATCATTTTTGCTCAAAGAATTCACTACAACAAATAAAAGATGCCCTTTACCCCAAAGGGCCAGTGCATAGATAATTGTCATAAGCATTTTTCATGTAGTTAATATTTAAGAAGGGAATGATCACATTAACTTGTCAATGTATTCATCCCCAAGTACATTTTCATTATTGACAATTGTTTAACTAATTATGTTTAATATGAGAAAAAAAAAATTAAGAAAGGAAAATGAGAAAAGTATTTATCCATTGAGTGTTTCTAGAACTCTCAAGTGGCATGAAAGATCCTTATATGGATATTTTATGGAGTCTCACTCAAGGATAATTAAGAGCTAGGCACACACACAACCTTTCCCCAAAAACCTATCCAATGCCTAATGATGGTTCTCCATTGGAAGAAAATCATTGAGTTATGTAGTTTCGACCCTAAGGTTTCCCCAATCATGTTGGATAATATGCACTCAATTGAGTTGTAGTTAACCAACCAAAAAAAAAATTGTCCTTTACACCAAAACGAATGTTCAAGAAGTTGTCTAATATTTTAGCAAACTTCCCTATGATTTCCAACAAGAAGTTGTCTAATATTTTAGCAAACTTCCCTATGATTGCCAAAATCCAATGATAAAAAAAGAGAGTTTATTGATTTGGAACTTTGTTCAAATTTTCAACAATATGAATAGATTCAAAACTGGGCAAAACCCCTAGAGACCTCCTTCCATAATCCACAAAACTTAGATCATAGTGAAACTCTACTCATACCTAAAATTTATATCAAATACTTATCAAGTTTATTGTTGGAAAGAGAATCCTTTTACTGTAAAATTAGCTTACTTTAAATGGTTAACATAATTTTTTACTTTTTCATATTGACTAATATTTAAAAAAAAATTAGTAAAATAAAAATTCTACATAAATCAATTGTTTCCATCATCCTTCATAACCTATATTGAAAGTCAAAACTCTTTGAATTTAATGTGATAAAAAATTAACATTAATCAATAAATTAGGAATGTATTTTTTCCACTTTAACAATAAATATTATGTTTAAATGCACATTAAACTCCACACATTCAAACAAGATTGAAATAAAATTGGACTTGAGTGTGCTTAATGATTAAGAACACATGTTTCCTCATAGGAGGTGACAAATTCAAATCCAACGGGGGGTTGGGTATGTACACCTCCATTGACTTGAGCAATCGAATTGCTTTGTAGAGGGGGTCCCTTGTCCCATAAACAAGGGGTTCTTATACATTGATTTGTTCTTAGCTAAGCTATGTTATTAAAATTAGATTATCATTATTATTATACTAAATACTTGTTGCTTCATATACACTTATAACTTACAACAAACAAATTCCACATGCTTTAACAAAATAATTTTTCTATATTTATGATTTTTTTAATTATAAAATTAATTAAAGATATTCAATTTTTCAAGAAGTTTGAAAATAATAAATAAAATTATTTGTTTTTGTTTTTTTTAATTTAACCAAATATTGAAAATTATAGTTACATTAACAAAACTAATCATTGAATAACCTTTAAAAAAAACTGTGGTTCCAACATAATGGTTGATTGGTTACAGTTTTATCTGCAAATGTGAGGATGAGGAGCATTACACTTCCTCCTATAGCTAGGGTTTACCCTAGATGTCGTTGCTCACCATTATGAAGCCTCCTCATCATTGTAAATGTTCAAAGGAATCCGTTGAATGTATAAATCATCATAGATCATTCCATCATTACAAGAAGTCATCATTTTGTATGCTGAGAGAGTTGTATGCTAGATAGTGAGTGGGATAACAAGCGATAGTTCTGATCTTGAGTTCACTAAATCCAAGCATGAGGGGGAGTTCAATCGAGCTCCAAGAATAATGGAAGATGCCAATAGTTCAAAGATAGATGCATTTAATGCCTAGGTTGGTGCTTGGTTGGGTCCCTGAATCTGAGAAAAATAGCTTAGCAACAACAAAGGAGATTTGTAAAATGGTTGGAATCCACCCCACACTTGGATCTCATGTATTCAAAACCAAGAAGGAAATTTCTTATTGTATCTTAATGCTCTTTGATTGGAAATTTTACAGGTCTTTAGCCTAGTCTAGGCATTAAAGGAACATGGGTCACTGAGCATTGCACCCCTAAGATTCAAGGACATGTAATATCTTTTTTTTATCTAGCATAATCGACAACTAGTTGGGATCATACTCATGTGACACAAGGTCGATTTTGACCATTACCAATATAACCTACAAGCATTCTAATGCTTCCCCACATGCAACACATACGATAATTCAAGGTTTCAAACCAGTGGCTTCACATAACAGAGTGCCTTGACAATACACTCCATCACCAATTGTACTACACCCCAAGGGCCAAGGATAGGTAATGTCATTTACATCTAGTCGTGGGTATTTTTTTTTTTTCTCAATAATGAAGAGCATGATTTGGTTTTTTGCCCTGGATTGTACTTAATGGGGTCCAAGGGAATGTATTTGTCTCATGGTCCCTTGGATTCTTGAGGAAATAACAACCCCTATGTGGGTTAAGCTACCACATCTCCCATTTATTTGTTGGGACAAAAACACACTGAGAGATTTTGAGAATAAGTTGGATCGATTCATTGATTGAGGATAGCCAAAAGGAACTTGTTCTCTTGTGCGAGAATATGTGTGGAGGTGGATTTGGAGAAGAGAATACCAGAGAAACTACAAATCATTCTAGATGGGTGGAGCCACTAGCAAACACCAGATTACAAACAAATTCCTTTCAAGTGCAATGCTTTTCATGTTTATGGGCACTTGGCCAAAAACTACCCAAAAACTCAAGAGGAGAAGCCTCCCCCAAAGTAGTAGACAAGCAAAGAATCTGAGTTCGAAATGGTCCCTAGTAGGTGCATAAATTATCAGCGTAAAGGGCCAAAACAATCAAAACCATCCCAAGAGATACTACCCAATTCCAGCATTAACAAATACAAAGTTCTTGGAGATCTAGATTAATCGAAGATGGAAAACGACGGGGAAGAGAAAACATTGCAAGATCCTAAATTTGGATTACATTATCTTGAAGGTGGTGTAAATCCATCAAAATCCCACCCCAATTTTGGATCAGTTCAACCCAAAAGTGATGTGGATCCAAAGGTCAACACCCCATTGGAAAAGACAAAAGCAATGGAGGGAGAGGAAGTAGAGGAATTAAAAAGGAAGAAGAGGAAGTGGAGGAAATGGAGGAGGAAGAGGAGGAAGCACATCAAAAAGAAAAGGAAGATGTGGATGGAGCAAGGAAATAATGTACCTATTTTTATAGTGTTACATGCTCAATCAACATAGACATTTGAATCTCTTTCTTTCGTGAGATTCTTCAAGAAAATCACAAATTCCTCCCTTCCTCTCATACGAGGAAGGAGAATCTAGTTGGGATAAGGGAGATTCTAAGATAGAATTGAATATTCTCTTGGGTCATCATTTAACTCCAAAATCTATCTTGTTAAATACAGGGTAGCACTAAGGAGATGATAATCATGTTTTGTTTCTACATTTTATTATGTAATCAATTTGCAAGAATTTATCCTTGTACTTAGGGATATGACATAAAAAGCCTATGTAGGAAAGTTTGAATTCTTCCCCCGGTTATTCGATGAGAGGAGGAAAGAGTTGCAAGTGATGATGTTACTTCTAAAAATTTGTATTATCATGATGTCTTGTGTGACCACAACTCGTTTTTAATATATTCTCCAAACATTTCAATACACAGTGAAAGAGTTACAAGAAATTAAATATTTTAGTCTAATTAAAACTATTCGAATTACCAAAATTAAAAAATTAAAAAAACAACTTAATTAAAATAGAACTTTACCTCTCTCTCACATCTAATAAAAATAATAATAACAAGGAGTTGGTCAATTTATTAACTTCCTCCAAAAATATACTCAATAGTGGACAAGAGGCCTTAAAAACAACAGTTGTTCGACATTATCAACCTTTTTTCGAGGAGAAAAATACCGGAAATTTACAGACTTTGGTCACTATGGCTAATCTCTTTCCCCTTTCGGTTATAGAGGTAGACTCTATTACTCTTGACAGTCCCTGCACTATGCAAGAGATCAGGGCTGCCTTGAAATCTTTCTCTAAAGATAAAAGTCCAGGCCCTGACAGCTGTGTTGAAATTACTA
>JASDQU011402383.1:36201-48171 GCA_032191745.1 Picea mariana | reverse complement strand
TGATTATGCTTTAATCATGTTTTGCATGACGGTGCTGCTTATGTTATCATGAATTCCACTGTGTATATGAATTAATATTAAATAGTATTGATTGTTGATTATGGCAGTAATTCGTATGAATACTCTGTGTTGAATGTGTTTAACTTGTTTTAAATGCATGTGATTAATTATTAGTGAGAATGTTGTTATTCCGCGTAGTAACACCTACACAGTATTGAATGAAAAGGATGTTACAGTTTGGTAACAGAGAGCGATAAAAGCCTTGGCAATAAAAAGGTGCGCTACAGTTTGGTATCAGAACCAAGGTTTCGACACTGAGCCTAGATGGGCCAGTGGAGCGGTCTTTGGACCGAGAGTGCAAGGGAAATTGGGTCTGGAAGCCCAATTTTGGACCTTGGTTTGCTCTGAAGTGTCAAGGAGTTACTTGACGAGTTTTAAGCTCAGGAGGTTTAGCGGTGTGTGAAACCGCAGTCGGTGTGGTCTATGGCCATGGGGAGATAATTCTCCACACCAATAGTGTTAGAACCTTAGGATCTGCTCGGGAGGGAAGGTGAACCTTCGTGACTGTTAGATCTGGAGAGTGTGCGCAGGGTTTAAATTCCTTTCAATTTGCACAAGAGTGTGGGAATCACGATACGTGAACTCCCGAAAACCCAAAAAAAACAAAAAAAAACCAAGAAGATCTACACCATAGATCGTAGGAAGGTAGTCGACCGTCCGATTTGGCGGAGGAGTAAATCATAGATTTTTGGATTTCGACAGATGGAGGTTCGATATGTGGAGTGCACGAACTCCCGATGCCCGAAACCCCGAAATGTTGAAAAGATCTATGTCGTTGATCTGAGGAGGGGATCTGACCGTTGGATTCCATGCTTGGAATGGATGTGGGCGCATGAATGCGTACCATGTGCCAGTGAGTCGAGAAGACAGGCGAGAGTGGTGGGACCCGATGACGTCGTTAAAAGTGACGTGGACCCTCCTGAACATGCCACGTGCCACCGTGGTGGTGGGTGACAACTGTGCTATGTGGGCCCGGAGGGTAAAGTAAATCGGAATTTCGGAAGTCGGGGGTTGGAAAGGAAAGCAAGTCTGAAAGCCTCGTGGACCGAAACCTCGAAACTAGAAGTTCCGAAGTCCTGAAATCTCCGAAGACAGAAGAATCGTAGCGGATTTTAAGGACGACAACTGTGTTGTGGGCCCGGAGAGTAAGGAAACCAAATTTTCAAAATTCGAAAATTGGAATGACAAAAGGCTGGGAGTCACTGCATTGTGAACTCCCAGGTACCGAAGACCTGAAACCCCGAAAAATGAAGTCCTGAAATTGCAGAGCCGAACGAGAACTCAGAAAACTTATTTGAATCTAAACGTCTTTTGTTCTTGTTCATATTGGCTTATAAATGTTGTGGATTGTTCGTGAAGTTTTAATGGCCTGACAAACTTTGAATTGAATTGCATAGTGCGTGTGCAGAGTTCAACAAAGAATCAGAACTCTAGTTAACCAATGCCGAGTATGGAGTGGGATAAGGTGCAGATTGCGCCCGAAACAGAGGACGAACGAGAAGGAAGGGATGTCAATGTGGAAGTGGAAGGATCGAACTCCAATGGGCACGGGAAAAGAAGGATAAGGAAGGAAATATGATGAAACTCATCGAAAGATTGCAGAAAGATTCCCAGGCTTGCCTAGCTGATAGCCGAAATCTCATGAAAACCAGGGATCGGCAGGGTGAATTCAACTTAAAAATGTTGAAGAGCCTGGAAAGAATAGAAAAGAAATTTGAAAAAGAGAGTGACACAAGTAGATCAAGAAGTGTCAGAACCCCTGAGAGGAGAAGAAGGTCGAGGAGTGGTAACAGACATTACCGTCTCTCCCCGAAGCATTTTGGCAAGGAAACACACAGTAGTTCAAGTTCGTCTCCTACCATAAAACACCAAAAATCTGGAAATGATGAATCGAAAGGGAAGATGAACAAAATTAAGCCTCCAACATTTGGTGGAGAACATAAGAAGGAGGAAGATGTCGAGACATGGTTGCTTGGCATGAGGAAATATTTCCAACTGCAGAATTATTCCATCCATGCAGAAGGAAGAATTGCAATGTATCAACTGAAAGGAAAAGCATCCATGTGGTGGGATCAGTTTGTGCAAGTGCAACACATCAGAGAGAAATAGGTCACTTGGAAGGAATTTAAAAGGTATTTCAAGAAAAAATACCTAACTAAAAGGTACTATGACAGAAAGATGAAGGAGTTCTTCGAAATCAAGCTAGGCAGCATGACTATTGATGAGTATGAACGAAGTTTTCTGGAACTACTGAAGTATGTTCCATTCATCAAAGACGAGGCTGTCAAAATTCAGAGGTATCTGAGTGGACTGCCACCTTCCATTGGTGACAAAATTCAGTATGACGATCCTAAGACCATGGAAGAAACCATAAGAAGGGAAAAATGCTTATACGAATAGCAAAGAGAAAAACCTACCTTTCGGAAGGCTTGGGATGACCAGAAGAGGTTTAAGAAAGAACAGAGGCAGAAGGGAAACAAACCTCCCTTTTTCAGAAACAGTCTTCAGGGACAACCATCGTTTAGAGAGCCAAGAATGACTGAAGAGGGAGCACAAAGATAGAGACAGACACCCATTCAGTGTTGGGGCTGTCAAGGAAACCACAAATACAGAGATTGTCCCCATAAAAATGGTAAAGCGAGAACTTTTCATACTATTCAGCAAGATGAAACAGTGGAGGATATGGCCAACAAAATGTCGAGGATCTATGCAGCCTTGGACAACAAGCAAGCAGAATTTCAATCGCACATGATTGAAGTGGAAGGTATGATTAATAACCGACCACTAATTATTTTAATTGATTCAGGGGCTAGCCATAGTTATGTAGATCCTAGAGTGGTGGACAGTTTGCATCTAACAAGAAGCAAACATGAGAAGTCTTGGTTAGTGCAGTTAGCCACAGGGACTAAGAGGAAGGTCACTGAATTGGTTAAGTCTTGTTCAGTAGACATGAAAGGAATAAGCACTAAGGTTGAATTGAACATTCTGCCTTTAGGCTCATACGATTTATTAATTGGGATGGACTGGTTGGACCAGCACCATGCCCTTCTGGACTGCCATAACAAGAGATTTACATGTTTGTACGAAGAGCAAAATCAGGTAACAGTCCAAGGAATTCCGAAAGCCATGGCTGTTAGTGAAATCTTAGCCATGCAGCTGAAGAAATGTTACCGAAAAGGTTGTCAAGTATTTGCAGCTCAGGTGGAAGAAGCATCCCGAGATATAGTCTCGAATCTGGAAGATCATGAGGTACTCAAAGAGTTCAAGGACATATTTCAGGAGGTACTTGGACTACCTCCGAAGAGGGACATCGATTTTTCTATAAATTTGATGCCTGGAGCAGCTCCAGTTTCGAAGGCTCCTTATAGAATGAGTACGCCAAAGCTGAAAGAGTTGCAATTGCAGCTTGAAAAGCTATTAAAGAAGGGATACATTTGCCTCAGCGTGTCACCTTGGGGAGCCTTGGTCCTATTCGTGAAGAAGAAAGATGGGATGTTGAGGCTGTGCATTGATTTTCGACAGTTGAATAAGGTCACTGTCAAGAACAAGTATCCTCTACCAAGGATTGGTGATCTTTTTGATCAGTTGAAGGATGCGAAAATATTCTCAAAAATAGACCTCAGATCTGGATATCACCAAGTGAGAATAAATGATGAGGACATAAACAAGACCGCCTTTAGAACAAGGTACAGTCATTATGAGTTCACAGTGGTGTCGTTTGGATTGTCAAACGCGCCTGTTGTTTTCATCTGCTTAATGAATGGGGTGTTCAGAGATTATTTGGACAAGTTTTTCATAGTCTTCCTGGACGATATCTTGGTGTATTCCAAGACAGAGGAAGAACATGAGAAACACCTAAGAATGGTGTTGCAGGTGTTGAGAGAACACTAGTTGTACGCAAAACTGAGCAAGTGCTCATTTTATCAAAGGCAGATTCATTACTTGGGACACATTATATTTGAAGAAGGGATCGTTTTGGATCCTGAAAAGGTTGAGGCCATCCGAGAATGGCCAGCACCAAGGAATGTGGGAGAAGTTATATATTTTATGGGTCTGGCAGGCTACTACAGAAGGTTTATAGCCGAATTCTCAAAGATAGCTCATTCTATCACTTCGTTGCAAAGGAAGGAGAAGAAGTTTCAGTGGACTGAAGAATGTGAGAGCAGTTTCCAGCGATTGAAGCAACTGCTAACCAGTGCTCCAATCCTGAAGATTGCAGATCCAAATAAGGATTACGTAGTGTGAATCGATGCATGTAAGGAGGGGCTGGGAGGAGTTCTCATCCAAGAGGGATTTGTAATTTTTTATGAGTCCCGAAAGCTAAAAGAGCATGAAAGGAATTATGCCACTCATGATTTAGAGCTGGCAGCAATCGTCCACGCATTGAGGAAATGGAGACATTACCTCATGGGAAGGAGATTCGAATTAAGAACAGAACACATTAGTCTGAAATATTTATTTGATCAGCTGACTTTAAATGCCAGGCAAATCAGATGGCTAGAGTTCCTGTGTGAATATGACTTTGACATCAAGCATATCAAAGGGAAAGAAAATAAGGTGGTTGATGCACTCAGCAGAAAAGTGCACGAATTACATGCTACAACCATTAGCATGTACAGGACTGAGATGAAAGACAGAATTTTGGAAGCTGCAAATACTGATTTGCAGTATAGAGGTTTAGTAGCAAAGCTACAGCAGCGTGAGAGACCACAGACCAAGGAAATTCATACCTTGGGAATTGATGGCTTACTTCTGTATAAAAAAAAAGTGTATGTACCCAATGTCCAAGAATTGAAGCTAGCAATTCTAAAAGAAATGCATAACATGGCTTATGATGGACATCCTGGATATCAAAAGACTGTGGCAGCAGTCAAAAGCCATTATTTTTGGCCGGGTATGAAGAAAGAAATCGCTGATACATTGCCAGATGTATGGAGTGAAAGAAAGTTAAGGCTGAGCATAGGCACCCAACAGGGTTGTTGTAGCCTTTACCCATTCTTGAATGGAAATGGGACGTGGTAACAATGGATTTTTATCACCGGACTACCTAGAACAAGCAAGCAACATGATTCAATCATGGTGGTGGTGGACAAGCTTACTAAAGCTGCCCATTTTATTCCATTGAAAACCACCCACAGGGCAGCTGATGTTGCTGATATCTTTTTAAAAGAAGTTGCATGCTTGCACGGAATTCCTAAGACAATTGTGTCTAATAGGGACCTGAAATTTACTTCAAATTTCTGGAAAGGACTGTTCAAAGGATTCGGAATGAATCTGAACTTTAGTATAGCGTATCATCTTGATTCTGATGGTCAGACAGAGAGAGTGAACAGGGTAATAGAAGACATACTGAGAATGTATGTGATGGATAAACCATCAAGGTGGGAAGACTACCTGCATTTGGTAGAATTTGCCTACAATAATGGGTATCATGCATTGCTGAAGATGAGCCCATTCGAAGCACTTTATGGAAGAAAGTGCAACACTCCAGTGAGCTGGGATAATGCAATTGATAGAGTAGTCGTTGGGCATGAACTGCTCAAAGAGATGGAAGATCAAATGATAAAAATTAAATAGAATCTGAAAGTTGCCCAGGATAGGCAGAAAAGTTACGCTGACAGTATCAGAACCCATAGAGAATTCAAAGTGGGTGACCATGTTTTCCTGAAAGTGAAAACTAATAGGAGTTCCCTGAAGCTGGGAAGTTGCGTCAAGTTGGCAGCAAGATTTTGTGGGCCATTTGAGATCCTGGAAAGGATTGGGCCAGTTGCATACATGCTTGCACTACCTGCATCTATGATTGTACATAGTGTTTTTCATGTTTCACTACTTAAGAAATATGTACCAGAAGGTGTCCTGCAAGTGCATCCTATGCGCATATTGGACAGGAAAAGCAAACAACTCTAGAATCAAGCTATAGAGCTTGTAAAGGTCCAGTGGACCTGGTACGGTCCTGGGGACGTGACATGGGAGCATGCAGATGTTATGCGGGTAGAGTACCCACATCTTTTTGAAAATTTTTGAAAAGCTTGCAGATGTTGTGTAAAGTTGCACTGAGGATAGTGAAAAAATAAGGGGAGGGGGATTCTAGTGTCCCCAAGGCCGAGCCCCGTTGCAAACCATGTTCTGAAAGAAATTGTAATTATGTTTTATAGGCTGGTGAGCCAAGTTTTTATAAGTTGGTGGCTTATGTGTTTGTTAGGCCAAGGAGCCTAAGGGTTGGAGGCCAAGGGCCTGATTTTGTACCTGAATGTATGCAACACATTAATAAAATATTAACACCGCCATGGGCAGACCGACCATGATGAATGAGTGAAGGGGGACTAAGCATCCATAGAGAAGGCAAGGAATTAGGGGTTGGAAGCTGAGAAAAGGGCTAAGTGTTGAGCCTGGGGGCTTAAGCCTAGGAATAATATTTTAATATTATCCCAAAAAGACATGTGCATTTTATGTTTTATCCTAAGTTTCTGGCAAGGGGAGGACGTACAAGGGTGATGAGTGCGGGTGGAACGCATGCATTTCCATGGGTGACAAGTGTCAACCCTGGTGCATGTGAATAAAACGACCAGGATGAGCTGTGAGAAGGATTCCTCCTCCATTCTACCCGATTTCCTGAACGCGTACAGAGCCCTGGATAGTACGACCAACCCGACTCCTACAGAGAAATCCTCGTGCATTCTTGAGAGTCAAAAATCCCGTGTCGTCTTTGATAATCCGTGTGCATCCTCTGTCCGACTGATCGAACCCGTGCATGGAGGCTCTGTTCCGAAGTAGTGACCCTGAACCATTCCGCCATTGTTGAACCAGTTGGAAAGCCTGTGTTTGGCTCTATAAATCCATGTACACCTCTATTCTATGAGCTGAGAAGCCTGAGTTTGTTTCTAAAGAGCCGGTTTCACCTCCGTTTTGAGCCGTGGAGTCTGTGTCGACCCCTGTGGGAATTACTCATCATGCATTCCCGTGAACCATCATTGTGAGGACTCGAGTCATTGTTGAGCCTGTTTGAGAGGCTGTGTTTGTATTTTCGGTTGGCTATGGTAACCACACAGAGCTGGACTACGCATGGCTTGATGGCCAACGCGAGTTGTGATTGAGCCTGTGTGTGATCTCTCTCTAGGTGAGGGAGGTGGTTGTTGTTGGAAGAGGTTTCTTCCAGAGAGTGTCCAGCACCGGCTTCGGGCTCTGAGACTTCCTGATCCATCCTGTTGCCGAGACCCAAAGAGGGAGGTTAGCACCGATGGAATGTGCTTGTGAAGGTGTATACTCCTGGGCGGAACAGGCATGTGGGGAATGAGAGTCTGGTAGTAGTGGGCGTAAGATGGCATCTTGGGAAGAATCCTTCCAAATTTTTTGTGTTGTTTTCCCTGTAACCTCAGCCTAGCCTAGGATTCCTTGCCTTAGGGTGGAGCTTAGTTCCAGCTCGGGGGTGACCCACTGTTGAGCTGATGAGCAGTGCGGTCTAAGGCTGGGAGGTTCATGGAAGGCCTACACTTGGTTGGTGGAACTACCACTGTTTCAAAGATAAGTACCTGATTATGCTTTAATCATGTTTTGCATGATTGTGCTGCTTATGTTATCATGAATTTCGTTTTGTATATGAATTAATATTAAATAGTATTGATTGTTGATTATGGCAGTAATTCGTATGAATACTCTGTGTTGAATGTGTTTAACTTGTTTTAAATGCATGTGATTAATTATTAGTGAGAATGTCGTTATTCCGCATAATAACACCCACACAGTAGTGAGTGAAAAGGGTGTTACAGTTTGGTAACAGAGAGCGATAAAAGCCTTGGCAATAAAAAGGTGCGCTACACCCCCCCCCCTCCAGGAGCCCGCCTAACCGCTCACCCTATACCGCCACTCTCCCCACTTACACCTATATTCCACTCACGCTCTGTGTCACCTCCACTCCATACTTCAGTTCACTCTCCAGTTTGCCACATCACCTCTCTGACTTCTACCCCTACACATCACCTTCGCATCCACATTCTCCTCTCGCTACCCACCACCTATCCTCTCATTCTCTACATGCCATTTTACGCCTATCCCTATCGCTTACACTTTTTCATTTACTCATCCCATCTCCACTGGACACTTTCCCCCACGTCATCCTATACGTAACCACCRTCCCCCTCCCAAAACCAGTTTTAACTAGTCATATTCCAAGACGGATTTCGGGCAAACTAGGGCTCATTTTKCAAAACCGAAAGAGGTTTTTCTCCAAAAMGGGMTGAAATAAAATAACCTCTCTCAGATTTTTCAYAGGTGCCATGGATTGGGAGAATAGAGAGAATATTTGAGCCTTATTTTTCGGGATTTTGGATTTTCCTATTTAACACATAGTTTTCAAATGCGGATCCCAATCAGAGGGAGATGAATTTCAGAAAAYCRAGAGAGGTTTTTTCTCAAAACAAGATGATATACAAAAAACTCCCCCATATTTTACACAACTATCTCAGGTTGAGATACTCAAAGAAATAACTGGACCCTATTTTTCAGAATTTCGGGAGGCAAAGAGTCAAAGGGACAAATGGMAAAGAGTAKAAATCAAAGGCACATATCACCCAYAGATCCCATCAAAATAGTACCAGATCTCTGAATGAATATCAACAAACCTCTATGATTGTAATAGTTAGTTTAGATTTTTCTTAAAATAAATCATGCTCATTTATGACAGGATCTTTGTAAATAAATTTATAAATACTTCACATTTCAAAGTATTAGAGGTTGATCAATTAGGACATGTTAGAAGGATGAAACTAATCCTGTAAAGTAGCTCACAGAGCCTCCATGGATGATATTTCCAGTAATATAGTCTGACGATTGTAGAATTATTGTGGCCAATCCCATTGGTGAAGTTTATTTTCTCTGTTAATTTGTTCTTTCTATTATCAAAATTGTTTTCTACATTCTGAATTATTTTAAGGAGACAAAAGGACAGAATTGGCTTAAATGTACCCTCTGTCACTTGTTTGGAATAATTTATGTGTTTTTCCACTGAATATTAAACTCAGAATTCTCAGTTGCTTTGTGTTTAATTGGATTTATTAATCTGTTCCATCTTTCTCATGCATTAAATCTTGAAGTTCCAACGGATTTGCTTACCTTTCCCTGCCATATTAGCATGTTATGACCTGGTTTTGATCCATTATGAGTTGTGACTCCATTGCCCAATGGTTTTTCCCTTGTTGTTTCAACCAAACAATTCAAAACAAACAAACAACCATGTACTTCTGTAACTAGCCTAACATCCAATCTAAACAAAGCTAAATCATACAGAGAGATCCCTCTCTGAGTCTTGGAGGGATAGATCCTTGACTCCAAAGTGGTTTTGTGGTTACCTCTACCCATTTCTTCTTCGGCCTAAAAAATTACAAAGTACTAACACATGTCAGGAGTGTTTGACCCCATTTTAATGGAAAATCCTACCTTAAGATTCAATAATTACTCCTTTAATGAATTGAATTGAATTCATTAAGTGAACCTTTTACCTGAAGGCAATAAAGGTAGGTATGAGTAGTTTTAGAATTTGGTGGTCACCTTAACAAGTTACTATGTTACTATGATAAGGTTAAATACAACAATAAAACAAATGATCTAATAATTTAAATATTCAATTTCAAAATGTACATGCATTAAAAATATGCAATGGGAAATATTTATTTTTTTTTATTTCAAAATGTACATGATTAAAAATTTCCAATGGAAATATTTTTTATTTTTATTTTTCTTGAATTAAAAATGAATTTGGAGTTGTTCTTCATTGTTGTTATAAAATAAAAACATGTTTAAATTATGGTATTTTTAAAGTTTACAATGAAATTCATATGTAACATTAATGTGGTGTATCTGGAAAGTTGGATGTATAATTGGAAACTTATTATCTCTTGTAATAATTTGTGTACTTGGAAAAGTTGGATGTATAATTGCAAACTTATTATCTCTTGTAATAATTTGTACTTGGAAATTTGGATGCATAATTGGAAATATGTTATTTTTTTAATAACTTTTTTTTATTGTATTTGTTAGGATGATCACCACATAACATACCACCTTACTTTCTCATAATTTGTATGAAAAAAAATGGAACATATCACTATGATAATGAAAATGTTTTTAATTTCAATAATCAATTGAGATTTGCATGTCTACATTACATGCAAGTTAATGTAGGTTTGGGCATATAATTTATTCTAGTTTATGAATCCTCCAACTCGTCCTTTTGGTATTATTTATGTTGACCATTCATGAGAGATTTGAAAGGATGAAAAGGTTCCCTTTGATCTCATTCTACATGTGAATTCCATGGTGCTTCATCGACTTCATCTTTTAGATTGCAAAAATGAGAGGTAATATTTCAACTTCAATTTAACATACTTTTAGAAATAGTGCAAGTTCAAAAGCACATATTTTTGACCATTTGTTTCAAAGCTCTATTGTTGAGTAGAGGAGATAATTGGAATAATTTGAACTCCTTGATTTAAGCTCTATTTGTTGGCATGTTTACAGGCAGGTGTGCTTGTTATTGATGGTAAGATCAGAGTATGCAGCGATGGCAAAACAGGGACACCGTAAGCTCAAAAGAGATAGTGCAGAGGTGCACGAAGAGTGCAAGAGTGTGCTTGTTTATTTGATGGAAAATAGGCATGCAAGGAAGATTAGCAGCGCAGGGATAATTGCAGGGAAAGATCATAAGTGTAAACTCCATTTCGAAGTTTCGGATACAGGGCATTGGAGGAGTCAAGGAAGCAACTCACGACAAGAATGCCAAAACGACAAAATGCGAAACACCGGAATACATTGATCCGACTCCATTTCGGAGTTTCGAATACCGGGAGATTGAGAAGTCAAGAGTTGAGACTCTTCAACACAGGAGTCTCGGAGTTGCGAAATTTGGAATCCAGAAATCCCGAAAGAGGCACATCAACAAGAGTTTTACAGACCGAGAAATAACTCCATTTCGGAGTCCCGGATACCGAGAGTTGAAGTGTCGAAACACTTCACCACAGGAGTGTTGAAATGCTGAAACAACGAAATGCAAAACGCCGAAATCTCGAAAGCAGGAGACAGTTCCGGATACCGGGAGTTGAAGTGTCAAAACACTTCACCACAGGAGTCCCGGTATCGCAAAATGCAAAACGCTAAAATCCCGAAAGCAGGAGACAGTTCTAGATACCGGGAGTTGAAGTGTCAAAACACTTCACCACAGGAGTCCCGGAATCGCAAAATGAAAAATGTCAAAATCCCGAAAGCAGGAGACGGTTTCGGATACCGGAGTTTCGGATACCAGGAGATGGAGGATTCAAGTGTCGAGACTCCTCATCACAAGAGTACCGAAGTTGCGAAGTGAAAAAAGCCGAAAAGCTGATCTGACTTCATTTCAGAGTTTCACAGACCGGGACTTGGAAGTGTCGAGAACATTCACATCAAGAATGCTGAAATCGCGAAGTGATCTGGGCCGATAGATCCAGGAGGAGAATGTGGCAGACCACGTCAGAAAGGATAGGTGGAAGACTATGACACGTGGCAAGATCAAACAATGACAAGTGTCGAGTTGATTAGGCATTTCAGACCACTGGAAATCACAATTCTGAGTGACACGTGATAGCCACTCCGGTCACGACACGTCATCGAGCGATGCAAGATTGACCTCACTCCGGGAGTTTTTGCTTCGGGAGTTTTAGCTCCATCACTCCCCCAAAGTCCCAAAGGATGAAGTCCCGGGGCAGAGGATAGCCATCCGATCACCACGGATCGAGGACCGTTAATTTGGAGATCGAAGTGCTTGTGTGATTGGAGAGGGGTCATATTCCGGTGGTCACATCGTCGAAGAACTGTAGAAGAGAACTCGAAGCGACAAGCTCCATTTCGGAGTTTCGGTGATCGGGACATGGAGAGTAACGAAAT
>JASDQU011402383.1:9631-36181 GCA_032191745.1 Picea mariana | reverse complement strand
TGAAATCGCGAAGTGATCTGGGCCGATAGATCCAGGAGGAGAATGTGGCAGACCACGTCAGAAAGGATAGGTGGAAGACTATGACACGTGGCAAGATCAAACAATGACAAGTGTCGAGTTGATTAGGCATTTCAGACCACTGGAAATCACAATTCTGAGTGACACGTGATAGCCACTCCGGTCACGACACGTCATCGAGCGATGCAAGATTGACCTCACTCCGGGAGTTTTTGCTTCGGGAGTTTTAGCTCCATCACTCCCCCAAAGTCCCAAAGGATGAAGTCCCGGGGCAGAGGATAGCCATCCGATCACCACGGATCGAGGACCGTTAATTTGGAGATCGAAGTGCTTGTGTGATTGGAGAGGGGTCATATTCCGGTGGTCACATCGTCGAAGAACTGTAGAAGAGAACTCGAAGCGACAAGCTCCATTTCGGAGTTTCGGTGATCGGGACATGGAGAGTAACGAAATATTCACCACAGGGATCCTGAAATGCCGAAGTGAGAAATGGCGAAATGAACGCAAGATTTAATGAAGTCAATTCAATGGCGCAGATGAATTTGAATAAGATCAGAGGGCTACTATTGCACTTCACAGTGTAACTGCTAGAAACAAATGATGGTTTCTACCAGAGGATGAGATCGTCTATGACAGAGAAGACGAAGAGTCTCAACTGCCAAAGAAGCTGAGGAATCTCGAGATAACACCCAGTGATGATGGATGCATGGGGTAAACCGACAGAGAAGCTGAAGAGTTACCATGATGATCAAGTAGAGCACTCAGAATGAGCAGGAGATGCAGAACAGAGAGAGACAACGTGGTACACAGGAGATGGGATAGTTGTGGAAGAGTGAAGTGGAGAAAGCACCCCGATGTGGAGGAGATTGGTGTCGTAGAGGATGCAAGAGCAAGAAGCAGATTACATGCAGAAGGTGCATAGGGAGTATAAGAATGTGAACAAAGAAGAAATGGTTGTTGTTGTTGAGTGTGATTGAGGTGTGAAGAAGGAGGCAGAGCGTAGCAGCAGAAATGCACAGAAGGGGAATGGTGCATTGAAGGGACATGGCGTAGAGAGCATAAAAGGAAAAAGAACAGAAAGCGCAAGGAGTGTGCAGAAGAAACTGATGCAGACAGAGCAGCGCAGTGTAGCAGAACAATGATGAAACCAGTAAGCCATTGAAGAACTTTGTATCGTTGTAATAAGTCTTAATAGCAAAGATTTAGATTTCAGGGCGGTATGGAGGTGCTAGGGAGGTTGTCCTCAGAGGCTCAAGTGGGTGCTTGAACAAAGGGAGTTGTAGCTTCCATCTAGTTGCAGCCAGAGAAACCAGGGTGGTGCAAGCGAGAATTGTTGTTCTCTGTTATACAGGTTGGTGCCTGTGTGACTGGAAGTTGGTGCTTCCATCCAGTTGGTGTTGGAACACTTAGGGATTTGGTGCTTCCTTCTAGTGGGTGCTAGAGAAACCAGGGAGTTGGTGCTTCCTTCTATTTGGTGCTAGAGAATCCAGAGAGTTGGTGCTCTCAGCAAGTAGCAGCTTGCAAAACAGAGGTTGTAGCCTCATTATGAGTTGGTGCTCATATGTATGATAATGCAAATAATGTACAGATTACTTATCATATAAAGAAGAGAGGTTTTTTCCCTTTGTGGGTTTCCTCAGGAAATATCTGTCTCTGTGTATCTCATTTGTATGAATGATGTTGAATGGTCTATTGCTTACTTCCCTGCATTATTGTGATTGTCATTGAGTGACCTGGAAAGAGTTTAAAATAAGTATGATTGTTTAAGCAAGGTTACAACTGATTCACCCCCCCTCTTAGTTGTCCAACACTATTTTTGTTCCTTGCATTGATTTTGGGTTTTTATTCCTAGTCTAATTTGGTATTTTTAATTTAAACTAAAAAATAAGATTTCAATTTGCTTTCAATATATATTTGGTATTGCTAAGAAATTTCTAATTTCAATTAAACCTTATTTTTTTCTAGATTTAAATGCTAATTTGGGACTAGCTAGCCCACATATTATTTTTCCTTTGTGTCTCAATTTTGAGATACAAAGTGAGTTTCATTTTGCTTGCAATGTCATTCCAGATGAAACTTTTTTTTATAGGAAGTTGTGAACAACTTAGGTTTGATACTCTTCATTTCTTATTTTCATTAATTCTCAATCTAATTTTAAAAGGGTATAATTCGCAACTCCTTTAGCATTGTCTGCGTTGATTTTTAGTCCAAAAATCAATTTTGGGATTATTCTATTTTTTGTTCGTCCATTTAAGCCTCAACAAAGGTGGCAGTTTCACTTAAAAAATACACTAGAATTTGGCTTGGTTTTGATTTTGGGTTTGGTTATGTTTGTATTGTTTTGGGTGTTAAAGGATTTTTGTATTTTTGTTTCAAATTTTGAGAAAATGGTGTGTGTCTTTAACTCTTGATCTTTAGTTTTCTTGAGAGTTTGTATTGGATTTTGTTTTAAAACAAGATTTAGAAGTATCTTGTTGAAAAATGTTTGCATTTATTTGGTTCAATTCTAACATAGTTACCGACTTGACAAGAACTATGACTTCAAAACAAAAACTCTATCCCTAAAAATTGATATTTTTGTGTCAAAACCACCAAAATCAACCCCTAAATAAAAAATCGGTGCTACTAGAATCACCTTTTTTTTTTTCGTTTAAAATTACAACATTTTCCACCATAATCTTAAATCCCTATAAATGTGCAATTAAAAACCTTAAAAATCTACAATAAAGAAGGTAGTAGCACTCTAAGTCACAAAACCCTATTGCAAAAACCCGATTTTGATCGTTGAATGGTGGATGGAGATGGGAGTGGGCCTAATCCCCCTCTTGATGAATAGGCTTTGGCTTTCTACTTGATGGTCTTGACCTCTGTCAAATCTTCTAAAACTCAACAATCTAAATTCGTCAAAAAACTAGATGAGATGCCAAAAATTGTGCTTCCTCCCTCCACATCACAAAAAAAAAATCTTTGGCCATGCCTGAGTGGGGCTTAATTGGTCAATTTACATTTATTTGTCTTTCTCCAAAGACAATGGATTTTTGGATAGAATAAAAAAAAGGGAAACCCCTTATCAAAGGCTCGGTGAACCATTTATTCTACAACAGAGGATTCTTCGCCTTTCTTTTCGAACTCAAGGAGGATAGAAATTTAATCTTTCGAATTGGACCATACTTCACGTGGGTGAGAGGTATGTATCTGAACAAATGGACCCCTGACTTCAACCCAGAAAAAGATATCCCTTCTGCAGGCCCGGTCTAGGTTAGGTTACTGCACCTCCCTCTTCACTGTTGGAATGGCGATGCTCTGAGATGCATAGGAAATTCAATATGACGCTACATAGACAAGGCAGATTCAAAGGAGAATCTCTTCTCCTGCACCATAATTTGTGTTGAGGTCAATTTAGAGAAAGGAATACTTGAATTCGTGATAATATCCCTAGACAATTGGCAACATGTGTAGCAACTGGATTATGAGCAGTTTCCCTTTAAGTGTAAGATGTGCCATGGATACGTGCACTTTGCAAGGAAATTTAAGAAGGCAGAAGTGGCTCCCTCAAGCAACAGTCATGAAGAGAAATAGCAAGCGGTTTCAAGGAAAATGGGCTTCACTAGGAATTGAACTCAATCATCATCTGCAGAACCTTCAAATGGAGGCATGTGTCACACACCCAACCACTTAGGTATCCTTTTAAGGGATGAGGTATAAGTTTTTTTCTCTTTTTCTCAACCATCTCAAATCCTTTTCCCAAGACCTCCATCCTCTTTTGCTTTTCAAGAGTTTTCCAACGATTATAAGTTTGTCTAGATCTTAGATCTAGACCGAAAGCTATGGCCCTTCAAAGTTCTTTAGGCCTTTACCAACTAGGGTCTCTCATCACCATGTGGCATCCATGTGGCTCCATATCATATGGCATGCCACCTCAACATAGAATACAAGGACTTTTTCAACCTGAGGTTGATGCTTGTCTAGCTCTTATAGGCCTATTAATTTAATTAAACATTGTCAATTTGTTCTTTCATTAATCATATTATAATATAATTCTATTGAATTATATTATGATATAACTAAAGACTTCAAAGGAGTACTTAGGAGTATTAATTTCGATAAGCACCTAAATCTCTGGACTTTGGCGAAAGTTCCTCCTCATGCTCTTATAAATATACCCCAAAACTCCTGAATGCCAAAGCTATGAACAAGGTCCCACTTAGTTAATTAATTATATTTAAATTATTCTTCCAGCTTGCAGGAGCGGTAAAGTAAATTTGGGCCTTCGGCTTATCCAATATACCACTCCAAACCTATGAAGTTCTAAAACCATGGACTCCCAAAGGGTCCACACTTACACGTGGTGGTGCGTTAAATGTGGAGGTAGGGACAAGTGGGTTAGGGCCTTCAGTCGATTAACCCCAATGTTACATCATCGCAAGTTCCTCGAGGTCCCAAAATCCCAGTGTCACGAGTACTCCACTAGCTATTAGACCAAGTGAGCATGTGCTAGGGGAATTAACATGCAACAAAGGGTAGAGATGACACGTGGCCCCATCAATGGGTGACACATGTCATGTTCCAATTGGCATATAAGGTCTATAAAAGAACGAATCAAGGTGACAAGTGGCATGTCGAACATGGGTCCACATCAC
The DNA here is from genome assembly GCA_032191745.1 of Picea mariana. Taxonomy (NCBI): domain Eukaryota; kingdom Viridiplantae; phylum Streptophyta; class Pinopsida; order Pinales; family Pinaceae; genus Picea; species Picea mariana. The sequence continues at coordinate 31,523 of JASDQU011402383.1, read as the reverse complement.
CCTAGGTGACATCAGTGTGCCACGTCACTCCGCACGGATAGCCTCTAGGAGCCTCTAGCCTCTCCTATCTACGAAATCACCCGGAGCTCTAAAGCTCGAAATCCCACCAGCAACCTCCCAATACCCCTTTTATCCCACGGTCGAGATAGGTCCATGTAGATCTATAGATCTATGACCTCTGTTGCTTCGCGACTTTGGCATTCAAGGGTTTGGTTGTTTATTTTCCTTTTTACTCATGGAGTGGTCAACTCCGGACTAACCAGAGTCTAGATCCAATGATCAGGAGAGATCTCGAAGCATCCTCAAATCAAAGGTCCTCGTCGCTTTGCGACTTTGGCGTCCGAGGGTTTCGCTCGTTTAACACTCTTGTTTTCCCATAATGGTAAATGTTGGATCGAACATGACTTAGATATAACGATCAGGGGATGTCCCAAAGCATCCTCGGATTGAAAATCCTCGTCACTTCGCGACTTCGGTGTTTAGGGGTTTCGCCTATTTAACACTCTTGTTCTCCCGAAGTCGTCAACGTCGGATTGACCACGGCCTAGATCCAACGGTCAAGGGAGATTCTGAAGCATCCTTGGATCGACAGTCATCGTCACTTCGTGACTGAGAATTTGATCATGGTTTAATGATGGGACAAATCCCACATTCACAGTTAAGGAAACCGCCAGATGTCGGTCAACCTCTATGGTAATTGTACCAGCAAGTTTCCTTCGGTTGGTTTTGCATGTGGTAAAGTTATAACATCCTGGAGCTCCAGACTCCCAAACTCCTGAAGCCAAGATAGCTTAGCTCATTTCGGACCTAGCGAAGGGTTCCAAGGTCCTAGTCATATGGATTTCCTGACAAGTTATGGGGCTACACGCTCAAATCTTAGTCGTGATTTGGTTAGGGTCGTGGGCATGAGCCCTTTGTCACACAGACGAATGGTTTGAAGGAGGTGCCCTCCGTCCATAGAGCTCGAATAATTTAGTAACATGCAAAGGTAAATTCGAGGGGTCGAAAGGACTGAAGCATTCCAACGAAGTCTACCCCGACTCTTACCTTAAAAAATCAATCCTTGGGAAAATTTCCTTAAGGATTTTCCAGCCAGCACAAAAACCATAATCCTATTCCTAATTTCATTTGAAGATCCATGTCTAATAGTTCTCTTGTTGCTAAGCAGAGGCAAATAGAAACCATTCAAATGCAGGGGTTCATAGAAGAACAATAAGCATTACTAATACTAATCATACAATGCAAATTTTATTCATAGACACAGACATCCAACCACTCATTTCAGTTCTAGGACACATGGTATATGAAATACTTATCGATTACAATCGATCACCGACCAACTGACTGTAGGTGTTCACTTTTCCACCCAACCATAGGCTCAGAGGCATTCATTCTTAGTGTTATGGCCACCCTCATGCCAAGCCATAATATCACTAGGGAACTTTTGCAGTTTCTCAAAGGTTCTTTCTTTGTCATGGCCTCTGTGAGGTTTATCAGATTCTCCCTTAGCATCAAGATCGCGACCTTCTTCTCAGGTCATGTTTTCTGCAAACTATAAGAGATCCTTCTTGTTCTCTCCTTTTAACCAGAACAACTAAATTCTTAAGTTCTTCTTCAGAACCCCATAGCCTCGTGCATTCTTCTCTTTTCTCTCTACATATCTAGGTCGCACACCCCCCTGTGGGCATGGTCTCCTTCTTGTCTGCTTTTGTGTTTATTCTTGCACGCATTTTTCCTCCCCATGAAGGTTCTGGACCTGTCCTCTTCCTTCTATAAGAAGAACCTCGGGTCAATATGGGCTTGCATGAAACTTCTCTTTGTGGTACTTCGGGCTGACAGTTTTCTATCTCCTTAGCCAGACCCTCCATGCTTCCATTCATTGGGGTAGTTGATTGTTCAACCACCTATCATTTTCTCATTCACTGATTTTTCCTTGGGATCGAGATGAGGCTTATTATTTCAACAAAGAGAATTTGGGGTCATTTTGACATAATGAACCCTCTCTACAATTTCCTCACTCTTTCCTCTAGTGATATCATGGCCAGTACTTCAAGGCTTCACCCCCACAGTTAGTTATTGGCAATCTAAACAATAATGCATTTACATTGTTCACATGCCATAACATGGTGATCGTAATTAATGATTAATTACAAGATGGGGGAGACATGGGTATTACAGCGTGGGACCTTTGACAACTGCTCTGAAATTACCTTCAAAAAATGTTGGAAAATCACGCCGAAAGGAATCAAACCCTTCATCCAATAGATATGCATCTTTGTCTCAAATCAAAGAAATATTGGAAGAGGAAACCTAGATTCCTACCAAAGATAAGTTGTCATCAGACGAGCAACCTTCAATCCAAATCCTTTCCTATCCAAATATGAATTTTAATGCCGAACCTATGCAATAAAAAGGGAAAATGGTCATTATATATGAGATACTCTTGGAGACTTCATCCAATCCCCTCGACCTGTGCCCAAAGGATCTAGACTCCTTTAAGGATGCGGAAATAACTTTTGTTGACACCAAATACCATTCAAAGTCTAAAATCCTGGGAGATGAAGGTCAGGAAGACCGTACTTATGAATAAAAATTGTCAAGAAAGTCAAGGAGGCGCGCGTTAAAGGACGTCCGGGAAGAACAAGCCCAGAAAGAAATTCTCTCGGGCTCTCAAACATTTTTACCAAATATGATGGGAGGGGGTTCTAGAAACATCAAGAAACACAGTGGAAATGTTTCGAGGAGAGGAGGTTCCCAACCAAACCCTCTGAAATAATGATCATGGTCTTCTAGAACTGCAAGGGGTTAGGAAACGCCCCAAAGACCTTGGTTGTCAAAGATCTTATGAAATCTAAAAAACCCAATAGCCTCCCCATTCAGGAGACCAAAATGAAAGAAGACGAAGTTATTAAGACAAAAAGAAGAATATGGAAATCCAACAATATGATGGCAGTAGATGCTCAAGGTGCCTCAAGAGGATTGTGCACTCTTTGGAGCAAACAAGAGGTAATATTAGAACACCATATAAAATCTCATCATTAGATCTTAACCAAGTTTTATCATAAGAGTAATACAATGTGTACAATAATAATTGTATACATGCCAATAAACCCTAATGTGAAGCTAGAATGTTGGAGGTAGTTGGCTAATATGAAGAATGCAGGAATAGATGAGCAATGTATAATTGTTGGTGATCTTAGCATTATAAGAAACTGTTCTGAAAAAAGGGGAGGGACTTTTGGGAGAGATCCCTTCCAAACCGATTTAGAAGAGCTAGTTGCAAATTGGGATCTTCTCAATATTCCTCCCCAGTACGGAACCTTTACCTGGACTAATATGGGGGTGGGGGTGGGGCACATTGATGCACAACTAGACCAATTCCTTGTCCATGGTAGCTTCATTCATAGAAAATCCACCATCAAGTATTTCATTCTCCCATCTCTCATCTCTGACCATAATCCCATAATCTCATCGCTCTTCATCTCCAACCCCTTCCAAATTTGGCCCCTTTCCCTTTCATTTTAATCCTTTATGGCTTCAACACCAAGAGGTAGTTGACTTAGTTGAAGCTACATGGAATACTTGGGTCCCAGGAATGCATGTTTATATATGGAAGAAAAAAAATTCGATGGTAAAACATGCCTTAAGACAATGGCTGAGTGCTCCTACAAATCCCCTCTGAAAAATGAAAATCAAAAGAAAACTTGAAGAGTTACAAAAGATACTTGAGAATAGTGAGATTACCATCCAAATCCAGAAAGAGGAACTCAATCTTCAATGTTGTTACCAAAATGTTCTAAGAAAGGAAGAAGAGTATTGGCACCTCAAATCATGTGGCCTATGGCTACAAGCTGGAGATAACAACACCAAATATTTTCACAATCAAGCCTGATATGCTGAAATAAATCCAAATGGATCCATAGTAACTGATTTTGTTGAAATAAAAGCAGCTGCCAAATCTCACTTTGGATATTTATATACTCAAAAAGAGGATGCCAATCCATACAGTATTATTGATATGCTTGAGAACATTCCTCCCAAAATATCTATTGAAGACAATATTGAACTTAACAAACCCATCTATGAAGATGAAATCCACTCAGCTATATGGAGTCTTGATCTTGATAAATCGCTCGGGCCGGACAATTTCTTTATTTCCTTTTGTCGAGTTTTTTGGAGCTTGATCAAGAATGACCTCAAAAGAATGCTTAGTTACTCCCACAAATCCTTGAGGCTAGGAGATAACACCAACTCTTCCTTCCTTTCCTTAATCCCCAAAGAGTCCAACCCTTCCACCTTTTCCTGCTTCAAGCCCATATCCTTATGAAACTCCTCATACAAAATCTTGACCAAGATCATGGCCAATAGGTTAAAAACATTTCTCCCCAAGATCATTTCTCCTAATCAATGTGGATTTATGCAAGAGAAACAAATTTTTTATAACATTATGCTTGTCCAGGAAGCTATACATTCCAATTTCCAAACCAAAAACAAAGGCATGGTAATTAAATTAGACATGGATAATGCTTTTGATCATGTGCGGCATAGTTTTCTTTTCCAGGTGATTGAAAGGTTCGGTTTCAACCCTTCTTTCACCCAGTGGGTGGTTGCATGCATCGAAAATGCTTGGATGGCACCTTCAGTGGATGGCAGGCCATTTGGTTTCTTCCAAATTAATAGAGGCCTCTATCAAGGTTTCCCGCTCGATCCTCTCCTTTTTATAATAATTGTTGAAATGCTAAGCAGGAACCTCTAGCATGAAAGAGAGATTGGAAATATGTCTGGGCTGCAGATTTCAAAAGGAATCAAGAATATGAATCACTCCCAATTCATCAATGACACATTACCACTTGGGGGGGCTTTTTTCATCATAGCTACCATATACAAAATTGTTTTAGACTCCTTCCTCAATGCCTCTGGAGGGGCANTTGGTTTCTTCCAAATTAATAGAGGCCTCTATCAAGGTTTCCCGCTCGATCCTCTCCTTTTTATAATAATTGTTGAAATGCTAAGCAGGAACCTCTAGCATGAAAGAGAGATTGGAAATATGTCTAGGCTGCAGATTTCAATAGGAATCAAGAATATGAATCACTCCCAATTCATCAATGACACATTACCACTTGGGGGGGCTTTTTTCATCATAGCTACCATATACAAAATTGTTTTAGACTCCTTCCTCAATGCCTCTGGAAGGGCAGTTAATAATGAAAAACGCCAATTTTATGGATGGTACACTTCTCCAAGAGTCATGTGTGCAATTGCTCAAATCTTTCGTTTATCACATGTTGAAAGTTGGACATCCTTGAGATATTTGGGAATTGCCATCACTCTTAAATCTTCCTATACAAAGATCTGGCAATAAATCTTGGAAAAAAATAGTAAGAAGCTTACTCAATGGGGATCCCAATGGTTAAATCCTATCAGGTGGCTAATCCTTATAAAATAGGTTATGTAGGCCCTACCTATTTACCAGTGCTCAGTATTAATGGATCTCAAATTCGTAACTAAACATATCGCCATGAAAATAAGGACCATTATGTGGCAGGGTGGAAAACCAAACCACAAAAAAAAATCATCTAGTTAATTGAAATCAAGTTATGAACAACAAATCTCATGGCAGATTGGGCATTAGGAAGCCTGAATTAATGAATTTAGCCATGGACACTAAATTACTCTAGAGACTCGTCATAGGAAATATGACATGGTGGAAGCATTCAAATATTGCATAGGTCCTTGAATCAGATGCTTAAATTACCCTCCAAAAATAAACATTGATTTGCCTATCTTTAATCTATTACTTACAACCAAGTCGATAATCATCGATCATTGGAACTGGATCCGGGGGAACTAAAGACATATAAGTCTATGAGATGATAAAATTTTGGAGAATGATCTCTAGAGTAATTTAGATTCTTTTCTCCCTATCTATGCATGGATGGAAGCACAAGGATTTTCCACTCTTTCTAATTTATCTCAATGGTCAAATGACAGATCTTGGATTTGATGGTCAAATCTCCACCCGCCTCCCCATCTCTCCTATAATGACACAAAATTTATCTCCTCTCTGCAAGGTTGTGCCCCGCACCATCTTCGGCTTAGAGATGATCGAGGATGGATGAATTCTTCATATTCAGTGAGCAGGGGGCATTCTCTACTTGCAGCAGCATCACACAGCCACCCACGAGCGAGTATTTGGTCCACTGTCTAACATAACGATGGTATCCCCAAGATAAAAAAAAAATTGTTGGATTTTGGCTCATCGAAGAGTCGTCAGCTGAGAATTTCAAAAAGTGAGGGATTTTTGTACCCTCTCGATGTATCTCGTGTTAGAATGCAGAAGAGACAATTCAACACCTCTTCATTGAGTGGCGTTATGTAAAGGAGACATAGAACCATGCCTTGGGGAATTTAAACAAAGGATTAGCTAGCTACAATCAACAAAAGATTCTTTAATCATTGGAGCAGAAACTATAAAGGGAATCTCAAGAATAAGCCACTTTTTAAAAGATACTGGGATTCCCTACCAAAATATATCTGCTGGAGAATTTGGATAGTTCATAACAAGCGGATTTTCGGTGACGAAAATCAAAGTTCTAGACAGGATGCCAGGAAAGCATGTGCCCTTCTCTCGGAATATATGAAAAATCACACACAATGGAAACAACAACAATTGGACAATCTAGAAGAAGAATGGTTGAACTTATTTAAATTGGGAGATAATCCAATTATTTTCAAAAATACCACCAAAATGAATACAAAATGGTTATTAAGAATGGAGGTTAGTGAATTCAAGAATTGGATATTCCAGTAAGTGGACAACATTTTATTTTTTAACAAAGCTTCGAGAAGTAACCCAAGGGAGGGAGGTGGGGGGGAGGGGGTAATTTGCAAACCTGGAGGTCAACCCTATAATTAGTTACTCTTTGGGCTTGGGTTATGTATCTAACAATGAAGCGAAGGCTCTGGCCCTCTTTGCAGGTGTTCATCTAGCCCTTTCAGAGGGAATCCAAAATCTAGTTGTGTGTGTAGATTGCAGCTCCCGTGGTACTTTTCGAGAAATCCATAGACCACAGAGACATTCGGGCTATGGTACAGCTATGAGCCACATCATTGATTCTTGAGCCTTCCTATTGTGAGGAAGTATCCAGTTAGAAGATATGGAGAGAAGCCATGATGGAGGAGTATAAGTCCACCGCAAAGAATGATGTGTGGGATATTGTTCTAAGACCGTAAGGGAAGTCTGTGGTGACTTCCAAGTTGATCTATAAAGATCAAACATATAGCTAACAAGAGCATCGAGAAGAACAACACGAGATTTGTTGCCAGAGGTTTCTCTCAAGTGGAGGGAATAGATTATGAGGATACATTTTCTCCTATTGCTCGATATATTTCCATCCAAACGATCATTTCCCTTGCAGTAGCCATGGGATGGAGATTACATCAGGTGGATGAGAAGACAACCTTTCTCAATGAAGAGATTGAGAAAGAAGTGTACATCGAGTAGCCAGTTGGTTTCGTGATACATGAGAAGGAGTCTCATGCGTGCAGATTAAAGAAGGACTTGTATGGACTTATTCAGGCACCTCGAGCTTGGTATACGAGTATTTATGGATATGGCCTAAGATATGTCTATACCATGAGTACCACAGAAATAGATAGTATTGTGGATGGCAGTTCACGAAGTAGTGTGGCTTCGCAAGCTCTTTGCAGACTTGATTGGTCAGTGATATCATTATGTTTGAGACATGATGCAGAGGGAGACAGTACAGGTGCAGTACTTTCCTACAGAAGACCAGATTGCAAATGATCTCATGAAGCTTCTTACCAGAACAAAGTTCGAGTACTTCTATGAGAGACTTGGCATGATGCCTCCCTCGTTGAGAGGGAGGGTTGATGATTGCAGCTTCCTGATACATTCTCTAGATCGTACTCCTCTGGACTGAGTTGAGTTGATCTGTGAGGACACATATGTGATAGGTGAGATCGTACTCCTATGGACTTAATTGAGTTGATCTATGAGATGAGTTTTACTCCTCTGGAATGAGTTGAGTTGACTTACATTTGGTCTCCTATCGTACTCCTCTAGACTGAGTTGAGTTGACTTGAGATGGCTCTCTAGTTCATACTCCTATGGACTTAGTCGATTTGATATATAAGAGTGTTGTCCTTAGTGGTTGATCACTGGAGGACATGTCATGGGGAGTAGACCCATGATGCCACGCTATGGGATAAACCCTATTGTTTCTAGAGGGAGGAGCCTCTATAGGTCCACATGGGATTAGCCATGTGTGACGTACCCTTGAGGTAGATCTCAAGTGGTTGAGATGTACAAGTGGTTGGGAGGATATTCCACTGGCCAGCAACCTTTAGGGGTTGGGAATTTCCACCTAGGTTGGTGCCCAGCAAACCTTGGAGACCCGATGGTCATATGGTTGGGAGAATGTTCACTAGATTGGTGCCCAGCAAACCTAACAGGTTGGGAGAAAATTCATATGGGGTGGTTCCTAGTGACTCTTGGAGACCATTGTTCCTCGAAGACTCGTCATAGATGATATGTCCTTGACGATGCACTATGGATGTATAGGTCTTAGTGTTACCCTAGTGGGTTGTTACTCCTAGAAGGTCCACATGGGTGCACACATGTGTGACACGTCCACATTGGAGTAGGAATGTGTGACAAGGAGATACTAACAATAGCATGGTCTGTGAGACCATGTCGTGGTCGGAGGACCATGGCATAGCCTGCGAGGCTATGAAGACCAGAAGAAAACATCACTAAGAATACCTCCCTAGATAAGAGGGAGTGTTGATGTTTTTTGTAGTTGCAAGAGGTATTCACCTACAAGAGACCACCTATGAATGATATCTTGAGAAGAGAAAACCCCAAATCACTTGTGTTGAGAGATAAGGGTACAAGTCAGCCTATTGAGTAAAGACTAATTTATATTATGTTATAAATTAGATTGTGTGCAATTTTTACAAGTCACCCCTATGTGAAAAGACACTTCCCCTCATTATATTAGACCTATATATATAAGTGCACCCTATCCTCATTTTTGGACACACAACAACTCGCCCTCCTAACACATCTGAGGTAGCCACAAGAGTACTAGTCTGAGACAACAAAATTCCTTGATTTGAGGCATTTCTGAGACAACAAATTGGGCACATCTATAAAAACATATATCTCTATGTTTGGGTGACTTTCTCTTGGATATCATTCTGTAGCAAGTCGCCTACTCTGCTCGGGGGTGGCACTTGAAGATGTCTATGGTTGGGTGGTAATGAAAGAGCATTACCTATGGTTAAATGAGAAAACCCAAATTTTTTTGTGTGTTATCTATGCTTGGTTATTCTTCTTGAGCTCTTGATTATTTACTGCAGTTGTAAACTAGTTCAACATTTAAAATTCAACATTATTTAGTGGAAAACAAGGGAGGCTCTATCAGGGGCTCTATGGCATCATACTGCTAGTAATCTGATTTTAAATTATGCTTGGGTTCTTACCCTTGACTCTGTTGGTCTAAGTCTCTACAAGGTGGTAGATTCGACCTATGGTTTCGTAGGAATTGAGGAGTTCTATTTTCAACATTGTCACAGTTTTAGAAGCCGTGTGTTGAGATAGTCTAATAGGAAGCTCGATTGCACTATTATTGACGATGATGACTTATGTGAGTTTAAGAAGGTACTGTGTAAGTGTGAGGAGGTCACCCAGTGTAACGTCCCTAGCCACCCAGGCTGGGACCTGTCACACAAACTCTCCCAACTTCAGGTTTGATACCTCAAGTAATGTCCCCAACTTACTACTAAGTAACGTTACCTCAAGAAACTTTAGTGCACAGTTAACATTCATACTGTGCAGAATCACTCGAGGAAGTGCACACAACCCAAAATGGTTCACACCACACCACAATCCCTCATGTTTATACAGATTATAACAACGGAAGTAACTTGTAATAAAATTGTACGCTCAAGTATATTGAGCAGATCAACATTACAGAATGTAAGACAACTCCAAACATGCGAACACTATTCGTGCATAACCATATAGAGCAGCTAAATACCACAACGTATATAAATGTCCTCATTCGGCTTGCAGGCCTTGCTTTCTTGAGCGCGCAAACAATATTCCAATGCACTCAATGAAACCAGTCACTTGTGTACACAGTCCACTTTCCATGTGTACAATACCTCTAGCCTCCCTCAGGGAGCCCTTGACCATTTACCACAATTATCTTAACAGAAGATACTTATCAACTAGAATACTAAGCATATACGAATACTATGCTAAATACTCACATCACACTTATAGAATAGACAACATTAACATAATAACAACCATTATGCATATGGACATTGTGTAAGTAATAGATCATAATAGATACAAACAAATAAGCACGTGGTAAAAAAACAAGAACATAAGAACACTTATATTGAAGGAAACGTCACCAACTGTGTGTGTGACTCAGACATTCCTCCCAGCCATAGACGTTGTTTCTCATAATATTTCAACAACATGTCACCCCCAAGCTTGAGCTCGAACTCCACCAGGGAAAAAGGATTCCTAATGCCAATTTATGGTCTAACAAACAACATAATTGCTCAGTCCAAGGTGTCAACTGCTGCAACTATTCTACAGTCCCTCATTCCCCACATGTTTGTCCCACCCCAATAAGTGTGTGCCTTCTCTACTCAACAGTCCTTTGGCTACCTCACTTCCCTTCTAGGGCATTAGCAACAAGTCGAATCAGGAAGTCTCAGAGCACTACAGCTAATGACAAGTGCACGAAGGAATAATTCCCAGCCAATCTCTTTCTTGGAGAGATTGCTTACGAGAATGAAAACCCACTTATTCAATCATACCAAGATTTTCCCAAGCATAGGGTTAAGCAAAATGACAATAAGTTATAGCAAAATACATATTCCTTCATGGAGAAAATTTCATTTGAAGGGTTTCCAAATGAGTGACCTGCCATAAATTCAGGTTGGCTATATGGATCTATTGTGTATTCAGTTATGTTAGCTGCCTTATGCACTAACTTTACTGGAATAAAATGGGCAGCTTTAGTAAGCTTGTCCACCACCACCATAATAGAATCATGTTGCTTAGTAGTCCTATGAAACTTAGTTATAAAATACATTGTTATAACTTCCCACTTCCACTCAGGAATGGGAAAAGGTTGTAGCAAACCAGTTGTATGTTTGTGCTCAGCCTTGACCTTCTAACATTCGAGACATCTAGCTATAAAATCAAAAACTTCCTTTTTCATTCATGGCCAATAGTATTGCTTCTTGACTGCGATAATAGTCTTCTAGTAACCCGGATTTCCATCATATGGAACCTTATGCATCTTTGACAATATCATGCCCTTCATCTCTTGATCATCTGGCACATAGATTTTGTGTCTATGCATGAGGATCCCATCCTCTCTCAACTCATAACCTTCCAAATTTTGTCGCGACATAACTTGTTGTAAGTTCACCTTTATGTCCACATAGAACATATCTAATTTGGAAACTTCTAAAAAAAAATCGCACGAATATGTCTAGTACACGCTAATGGTTGTAGCATGCATCTCATGCATCCTCCTGCTAAGTGTGTCAGCCACCTTGTTCCCTTTTCCTCTGATATTCTTTATGTTGAATTCATACTCATTGAGGAACTCTAACCACCTGTTTTTTATGGAATTTAAACTTAGCTTTCCAAACAAATACTTCAGACCACAATGGTCTATTCTCAGCTCAAATATTTTACCCATGAGATAATGCCACCACATCTTCAAAGCATGTACTATAGCTGCCAATTCTAAATCATGAGTAGCATAGAGTCTTTCATGCTCCTTCAACTTCCTTGATTTGTAGCATACCACATGTCCATTCTGACTCGGGACTCCATCAAGTCCTTCCTTGCATGCATCTATGCACACCACAAAGTCTGCATCTAGATCAAAAATTCTCGAAATTAGTGCACTTGTCAACAAACTCTTCAAGTTCTAAAAATTCCTCGCACAATCCGGAGTCCACTCAAATCGCACACCTTTCTTTTGTAGGGATATGATTGGATGTGTAATCTTTGAGAATCCTTCAAGAAACCTTCTATAGTACCCTATCAGTCCCATAAAGGATCTCACTTCTGCGACATTTCGTGGTGTTGGTCATTCCTCAATGGATTTTATCTTTGTTGGGTCCACAACTATTCCTTCCTCTAAAATGATATGACCCGAGTAATGAATCTATCTCTGGTACAATGAACAATTACTCAACTTTGCATAAAGTTGATTCTCCCTCAATACCTGCAACACCATCCTCAAGTGTCACTCATGCTCTTCTTCAAACTTTCAGTAAATAAGTATGTCATCCAGAAATACAATGACAAACTTATCCAAATATTCTCTGAAAACTCCATTCATTAAACACATGAAGACAGCTAGTGCATTTGACAACTCAAATGGCACTACCGTAAACTCATAATGACCATACCTTGTTCTGAAAGCAGTGTTGTTGATGTTTTCCTCTTTTATTCTAACTTGGTGATATACATATCTGAGATCAATATTGGAAAATATCTTTGCGCCTCTTAATTGATCAAACATATCATATATGCTTGGAAAATGGTACTTGTTCTTCATTGTTACCTTGTTCAATTGTCTCAAATCGATACAAAGTCTCGGTGTACCATCCTTCTTCTTCACGAACAAAACTGGCGCAGCCCAAGGTGACACACTTGGGCGTATATAGCCCTTCTTCATAAGCTCTTCAATTTGCATCTGCAATTCCTTCAATTTAGGCGTACTCATTCTATATGGAGTCTTGGATACAGGTGTTGCTCCCAGCATCATATTTATAGAGAAGTCAATATCTCTTTTCAGTGGCAATCCTAGTATCTCTTGAAAGGCATCCGCATACTCTTTCAGTATTGTGCAGTCTTCAACACTTGGCACTTTATCCTTAGGTGCCTCTTCCATGTGTGTTGCAAATACTTGACATCCTTTCCCGTAGTTTTCCTTCAATTGCAAGGTTGAAACTTCTCTGATAATTACAGCTCTTGGAATTCCTTGAACTGTTCTCAAATTTATTTTCTCATACAAACAAGTAAATGCCTTATTGTAATAGTCTAGGACAACATGGTGCTTTTCCAACCAATCCATACCAATGAGGCAATCGTACAAACCCAAAGGTATGATATTCAAATCAGATTTTGTGTGCAGTTCATTCATCTCCATTGGACATGCCTTGACCATCTCATTAATTTTCTTTTTCGCTCTTGTAGCTAACTACACCAACCAAGGTTTTCCAAGTTTGCTTCTTGGCAAATGGAACCTTTCCACCATATTAGGATCTAGATAACTATGACTAGCTCTTGAGTCAATTAAAATAGCAATGAGTTGGTCGTTAATCTTACCTTCCACTTCAATCATGTGTGACTGAAACTCATCTTGCTTTTTATCCAGCACTGCGTAAATTATGGCTACACTTCTACCCATGTCTTCAACTGTCACAAATTTTTGTACATTGTGCGCAATCCTTGCTTTTTCACCTCTTTGAGGGCAATCTCTAAACATATGATCTTCGCCACAACCCCAACATGAATAGTTTTTTTCCTTTGCCTAGTTTCCATTGTCTCAATCATTCTGGACTCCTTGGGAGTCGGTTGTCCTTGCGTAAAATTTCTGAAAAGTGGGGGGCTAGTCCCCTTCTTCCTCTGTTCAACCTTGCTTCTCATCTTGTCATCCCAAAACTTTTGGAAAGTCAATCTTCCCCTTTGTTGATCATAAATACATTTAGCACGCCTTATAGTTTCCTCCAATGTCTTGGGATCATCATAATGTATCTTGTCGCTAATAAATGATGGTGACCCACTCAAGTACCTTTGAATCCTCACATGTTCATCCTTGATAAAAAAGAACATATTTCAACAGCTCTAAAAATATTCTTTTGTACTCATTTATCGCCATATTTCTGAGCTTGAGTTCAAAGAACTCCTTCATTTTCTTATCATAGTAGCACTTGGTTAAATGTTTCTTTTCAAAATATCGCTTGAACTCCCTCCAACTAACCTTCTTCTCATCAAAGTGTTGCACCTATACATATTGATCCCACTACATTGATGCTTTTACCTTGAGATGATAAATGGTTATTCGCCCTTCTAACTGTGCAGAATAATTATGCAGCTGGAAGTACTTCCTCATACCCTACAACCAAGTCTTTGCATCTTCATCCTTTTTATGCTCACCATCAAAAGTAGGAGGCTTGATCTTATTCATTTCTCCTTGTAGCTTGTCCACCCCAGTCCTTCTCTTATGCTTTCTAACGAGAGATGGACTTGAGCTATTGTGCGCTTTTCTGAAAGAATTATTACCAACACTTCTTTCTTCTCTTATTTTCTCATCATGAGACCTGCGACTTCTTGATCTACTCGACTCTGTATCCTTATCCATTTTCTTTTCTATTGTTTCCAATCTTTGCATCAATTTGACATTAAAGTCATCTTGTTGCTCCTTGGCTTTCATAAGTCTTTCATTATCAACTTTATAGCTTTGGAAATCTTTTTGTAATCCTTTTATGGTTTCTACCAAGTTTATGCACTCTTCCTCTGATTTTGTACCATCAAAGCCCAAACTGACATACAAATCCCCGAACTCATCATCAGGACTGTAAGTCCTCTGCACATCTTCCATGCTTTTGACCTTCTGCACTGATTTTGTCATGTTCAAATCATTGATAATTCTGCAAAAATGTGCAGGAAACAAGATTTGTTAGATGAATTCATCAAACAAATTCATGAAAAATCTGCACCATCTTGTCAAAATCCTTTCTTCTGATTCCTTGAATGTTTTTAACATCCCAAATTCTAATGCACACACCACGCATTATTATGTCATGTGCTTCATAGATTTGCACAACACAACTTCAATACTTAACGCACATATTTATTTCATGTTAATCTCTGGCCCATACAAGTCCAGTGTTGAACCAATTGCTTTGATACCATAATGTAACGTCCCCAACCACCTAGGCTAGGAACCGTCACACAAACTCTCCCAACTTTAGTTCTGCTACCTTAAGTATCGTCCCCGACTTACTACTGAGTAACTTCACCTCAAGAAAATTTAGTACGCAATTAACATTTAGACTGCACGGAATCACTTGAGGAGGTGTGCACAACCCAAACTGGTTCGGGCCACACCACACTTCCTCTTGTTTATACAAATTATAACAACGGAAGTAACTTGTAATAAAACTATACACTCAAGGATATTGAGCATACCGACATTACAGAACGTAAGACCACTCCAAACATGCGAACACTACTGCATGCATAACCATACGGATCATCTGAATATCACAACATACATAATTGTTCTGATTCGGCTTGCAGGTCTTGCTTTCATGAGTGCGTAGACTACGTTCCAACGCACTCAGCGAAACTAGTCACTTGTGCACACAGTCCACTTTTCACGTGCATGGTACCTTTAGCCTCCCCCAGGGAGCTCTTGACCATTTACCAAGAATATATTAACATAATTTACTTATCAACTAGCATACTAAGCATATACAAATACTATGTTAAATACTCACATCACACTTACATAATAGACAACATTAACAAAATAACAACCATTATTCATATGCACAATATGCAAGTAATAGATCATAACAAATACAAAAGAATAAGCATGCAATAAATAGATAAGCACATAAGAACACATATCTTTTATGAAAAGTCACCAACTATGCACGTGACTCAAACATTCCTCCTAGCCATAGATGTTGTTTCTCGTAATCTTTCAGCAATAGGTCACCCGCGAGTTGGGGCTCGAACTCCACCAGGGAAAAAGGATTCCTATGGCCAATTTATGGTCTAACAAACAATGGAATTGCTCAGTCCAAGGTGTTGACTACTGCAACTAGTCTACAGTCCCTTATTCCCCACATGTATGTCCCACCCCAGGAAGTGTTCCCCTTCTCTGCTCAACAATCATTTGGTTGCCCCACTTCTCTTCTAGGGCTTCAGCAACAGGCCGAATCAGAAAGTCTCAGAGCACTGCAACTAATTCCCAATGCACCAGGGAATAATTCCCAGTCAATCTCTCACCTGGAGAGATTTCTCACGGGCCTAACAACCCGCCTCTTGGAAAAACTACGGGCCTGACAACCCACTTCTTCAATCATACCAAGTTTTTCCCAAGCACATGGTTAAGCAAAATGACAATAAGTTACATCAAAATATATATTCCTTCATGGAGGAAATTTCGTCTGAAGGGTTTCCAAATGAGTGACCTCCCCGAATTACACTGAGGTCGACTATATATATTGCATTCCTTCAACTCGACACTTGTCACCTTCAAAATTTACTTTAGCCACTTGGTGACCTGTTCCCATCCTTAGAGAACTTAGGATAAATAAATATCCATAAATTATAAATTTCGAAAATATTATTAAAATATTGCCCCCTTTTTCTCTTTTTCGGTGGAGTCAACCCCCCATCTCTTTTCGTTTAAGTCAGTCCGCGCACAACAATGTAATATATTAATAACTTTGAGTGTGATACACTTTACAAGAATAGGTGCACTGGCCTATTTGCGTCCCGGCTCACCAGCCTAATAGTCACACAGGCTCTCCAACCTCAAAACATCTATATATATATATATATATATATATATATCACAATCATTCCTGCACACTTACTTGACTGCGTGCAGAACTGTGGAATATGTGCAGCCTCCCTTGATGTGCAATCCACATGCACTAGCTCAGGTACGCACAACACTAGGGAATGTGTGTACCTTTTCTATGATAACTAGCCTCGCACACTCCACAGGTGCGCCCGGCACCAAAACTTGATATCATGGCTCACCAGACTATATGTATCATTACATTTACACTTGTTGCCAATGCCTCACCAACCTATATGGATCATTACATCATGCACTAGTCAGGTGCGTGCAAAACCAAAACGGCTCACCAACCTATATGCACAACTACAAATGGTGTTCAGATTAGGGACATTACACCCAGGAAAACAATAGTGTCATAATGGCTCTCTCCTCCAAGTTAGCAAAATTGGAACATTCATGTGCCATTCAAAGTGTCAATCATTCGAGCCTTCTCCTTTCACAAAAGTGTTGGATTGATACTCTGGAATAAAATGTGGTAGGTTGCAAGTATTGGTTGTCTCATAGCAGATGGAGAACCTCTCTTTGGCTTCAAACTATCAGGGAACTCAAAGCTCTGTTCATTGACGAGGAATTGATCTAGAGACAGTCTTTCAAAATATGGAACCAATGGACATCAAAGGTGTTGGTGGTGAGGAGCAGGAAAATTAGGGCAAAGTGTCAAGTTTAATATAGTATGAATGTTTTTTAGAATCAAATGTATTTTGGGTCAATTCATTAAGCAAGCAACCTATAAAAACACTTGGAATTCTAGTCTGGGGCATCTATTTTTGTCAAACACTTGGAAGTCTAGTCTGGGGCTTCTATTTTTATCTATAAACTTAAATATTAGAATGTTTTTTTTATGAAAAAGTCCAAAAACAGTAAATATCTTGGATATCTTGGCTCTTATCCTTGGCACAACAAAGTTTTATGTATATTTATACAATTTCAGTGTTGGTTTAAAAAAAACTATCATTTAAATTAAAAGAGTTTAAGGTCATTATAAAATATCAAAATGATATTTTGACTTTCTTTTATTTTTGTTAAAAGAGTTTAATATATTTATGGAATATATCAAAATGATCCCTTTGATAAAAAGAGTTTAAGAGATTTAAAAATAAAAAATGGTCTCACTAAATTACAAAGCCAAACCCAATCTCACTTGAAAACAAACTTTAAATATGTACCCAAGTTTAAAGTCGTTTATATTTGCTGTTTGTTACATTAGCTAATATAAAAAAAAATTACAAAAAGATATTTTTATTTTATATCATTTTTTTAAACGAAAATAAGGTTTTAGCAAAGGTGATTCAATGAATTACAAAGCTAATGCCACCGAAAAACAAATTTGAAATATGTATCTATATCTGCTGCTCATTATGTTAGTCTCCACTCAAGAGGATCCTAAGATCTCTTGTGTGAACGTTTTTAAAAGCAAAGAGAGGATTTGACTGTGTGAGTTGAGCCGATGTTACCCATGTTTAGTACTCATTATATCAGTCCACTCAAGAGGATCTGAAGATCTTTTCTGTCTGTGACAATTTTGCAGGGAACAAGAAAATTTCATATAGTGAATTAAAAATTTTGTTGTTTTTGGAATTTACAGGTTTAAAACCAGAGGGGTAAAATCTATACATGTTGAAAAATTAATATTAACTCGTTGTGATAAGACTCTAAAGATAAACATCCCACTAAAATAGGCGTTCCACTAACCTGGAACCCCGTATGAAAGTGTTTCTAGACATCTCAGCCATTGCCAGGTCATAAATTCCTACTAATATTGGCTTGGGCTATCATAAATTCCTACTAATATTGGCTTGGGCTATCGGTACTAGCTACAAAAAAAATTATGATTAAAAGTCTCTGTTGCACACCTAAAGATAGAAGAGTTTGGAAATTGTCGATGTTTGCACTCAAGGCCTAGTTATTGCCCAGGTGGATGATATGATCCTCGAAAGTATCTCAAACCTGGAAAATCCTACTCAGCATTACTTCCAAGGATCACATGTACTGAAAAGAGGGTAGAGTAGGCTCAGCTTACAAAGTATGCTTATCACATAAGCTCTTGACAAAATTAACAGCTCTTTCATAGTTCACAACATTTGGAAGGCATCAGAGGTTGTAAAACAATTGTTGCAGAGACCACTTCAGGTTTGGCCTGTAAGTTAATTAGCACTCCCTCTTGGTGGTTATGTATATTACTAAGACTTGGTGACAGTAAGTTACCCTGAACGAAGGTCTCCTTGTTACTAAAATTTATGTCTCTGCAACATTTTCCTTTCTCTGAATGAGACAAGAGGCCTTCCATTGCTTTCTATTTTACACAATTACATAAAATCTTAACCACATTGTAAGAAATAAATCAAACCATCTATTTTTTTTCCTGTTGGTAAATAAAATCTCAATCGATTATAGTGCTCAAAAGAAACATTTTGGTATATAGAATCTCCACTTTATATTACTCAACATAAACATTTTACATATGCACAGTGACATACAAGTTTTACCTTTTTTAGTTTTATTTTCAAACTTTGATCTACAGGCTCAGGCTCAGATTCAGGGTGTCATATACATTGTTGACCCATCGTCTATTTAGTTATCTAATTCCACAATTTATATCTATTCATTTTTCCCAATTCTACAATTTATAAGCCAAAGGTCACAGGAGCAGGGTTGAAGGAGATTCTACTACCATCAATTGTTTTGGTTATCTAATTCTACAATTTATAGGCCAAAGGTCACAGGAGCAGGGTTGAAGGAGATTCCACTACCATCAATTGTTTTGGTTATCTAATTCTACAATTTATAGGTCAAAGGTCACAAGCTCTTGTGGCTGCTTTACAACATTTGTAGGACATTCAACTTTTTCTTAATCTTGCATGGTGTTAGCCTGCCCTGTTTTCCCGTTTTATTCTTTATATCCATCCAGCACATTGATTGTGGTAGAAGGAGATTCTACCACCATTAATTATTTTTCTTAATTTGCTAAGGTCAAAGGGATTGATTCTCTGTCCTAATCTCAATTATCGGATCCATGCCTCCTCTTCTAAAATGCAACCTTACAAAGAAACTTATTATAATGAAGACGACTCCTGAGTCACAATGACATATGTGTCTGTATTGCCCTTTTCAGAAGAATTGACAAGATTGTAAACTGTAATTGCTTGCTTATTCGTTTCTATATATTTTTTAGGTGTAACATTTTTGTAAACTGTAATTGCTTGCTTATTCGCTTCTATATATTTTTTTAGGTGTAACCTTGTATGTTGGATTTTTTCATCAGGAAGATTTGGCATTCTTTCTAGTATGATTAAACAGTCTATATTCTTTCAACAAACTTATGTCTTTGCCATTCTTTCTAGTATGATTAAACAGTCTATATTCTTTCAACAAACTTATGTCTTTGATGGCAAAACTTTTCCAGAAAACTCAAACAACAAAACTCATTAATGATTTTGATTAGGTAGACCCCTCAGCCTTTAAAATCAAATGATTTTGATTAGGTAAACACCTCAACCTTTAAAATCAAAATCTAGTTTACAGTACTGGGATTCAGAATACAAAATCTAAAATGAAAGACATCTGTTTGCTGCAAGGATTGATGATTTTAGAATTAAATCAAGTACAAAAGATAAAAAAAAAACTTCATGCATTTTCTCTCATCAAAACAACCCGGAAATCTTTCTTTAAAAAGTTCAGTGCATATTTATATTGTTGTAACATACTTTGACATTGGCCACAACTACAAAACAACTACCCGGAAGAATTCTCTGAATGTACAGCGGATACATACATATACCGTTGTAAAATTTGATCAATTCTGTGAGAAGTCTGTATGGTGGCCGTTATTTACTATGGGAGCCTCGTATTTGCTGAACAGTCTGTGTGCAGAAAGCAGGGACAGTACCATGAAACAAACGAGCACAGCCATGGTTATGAGCACAGAGGCTCTAGCATCGTTACAGAACTTCCCATACGACACACAAACTCTACTCCATGAAACTTGTTCGTTGCCCTGGTATGCCAAGTCCATAATCTCTACTCCACAGACCCCCGCCGTTAGAATTAAATATGTTAATGCCTGTTAGTAACAAATACGCCGTTTATACATGTTAATGAAGCTGGAACCATGAAAGCACAAAAGCAGAAAACAAAAGAAAAAAAATATCCATTAAATACCTGATCTAAAATGAACATAATCCATGCCCTGGTCCAGCTGTAATCAATTCCAGTTGACAAAACAGAGCCGAGGAGCGAGAGTATGGAATATATGGCACAGATCCCGTTTGCATAAACCAGATACCTAGGTAAGAGTGTGTAAACTTGTGATTAGATGGGTTAATGTCGAATTAAAATTTGAGAAAAGCCATAAGCAGCAGTAGAGATATAATTACTTAAAGCCTCCAACATCACTGTAGTGAAGGGCCCCGTATTGGTTGCTCTGCTTGTTTTTGAGCATTATTGCCATGGCTGCAATGCATAGTGCTAGAGGCGTAATACGGAACAAGAGTTCGAATCTCTTGGCCTGCAACAAATGCCCTGAGTTTGAATCTGTTCCCATTTTTGACACGAGATGTTAAGGAGAGCTTACAGCTATTTCTAAGACCTTAGGTAAATACCACACTTAAAGTAAATAAATCTGCTTTCGCAGAGGCATTTAAACTCAAATATCTATATTTGATATGATAGTTTTGTGACAGTGTCATGCAGCTGTACCGTTCACCATCGACAAAGCTTATCAGAATATATGTGTCTGGAGGATGAACCCAGTGGGTTTGATGTCGCTATGATGCCTTTCAAATGGTGCCCCACAACAATCAAGTAAAATGGACTGCTTTGGAGAGCACCAGTGAGTGGACTTGCTTTTCAGAGGTGCCATCTAGAGTTGAACGACTGCTTTTTACTGTTCATAGGGTCAATTTGGGATGTTAGGTGGCTACTTTTAGCTTGGTTCTGTCAACAGGCCATCAAATGCTTATCTTCAATAGTCATCTTTCTTCTGAGTACATCATTTTAAAGTGATATTTCATGTCTGTATTGGGGTTTAGTTGGTTTTGTTGTTGAGATGAGTATTGAGAATGGTCATCATGATGTAATTTCAAATAACAGAAATAGTAATTCTAAAATGATATTTTACATATATAATATTATATTATATATGTAATGGGGTGGGTTGGTTGAGTGGTTGAGATGAGAATATAAGAATGGTTATCATGATGTAATTTGAAATAACA